>JAAOAR010000026.1:0-43530 GCA_013395995.1 Fusarium pseudoanthophilum | reverse complement strand
CACTAACAGCTGGTGATCTACTCGAACACCATGACCCGAACCTGACCTCCCTCTCCAATAATCGAAGCGCGTTCCCTCCAACTGGAGCTTCCCACCCCCCCCGCAAAGCACAATACCTACTCTTCGCCGGCGCCCAACGACAATCACGTCCCGTCCGCTACCTACGACAAGTTTCCGATTTCCTCATCGACGACAACGAGGCTCGAGTCTGAAGCCGCCGTGAGCATCTCGACCACGCCGCGTCCTTGACATTTCTTCTTCTTCGTTCCACTTCCAGTTCTACCTTGCTCCTCTCGACCTTTGATCTTACTACGTTTTCTCCTCCCTAAGACAAGACAGCAGCAGCACCAGGAAGCATCAGCAGAGACCATCCCGGCCGAGCCCCGTTACAGTTTCCCACCCTCCTGCGCAAGTACCAGCCAGCGCCTCAGTCAGTACCAGCGCCCTGCACACGCACTGCACAGCACCGCACTTGATTGCACCTCATCTCGACGCACTGTCGCCCAACACCTACCTACCAAAGATCTTCAGCTCTGGCTGGTTCAGTGCTTCATCGTTCTTCTCCTGCATGGGATCAATCGTCGCTTTTCGCTTCCCGAGTAGTCTTTTTACACCAGCTGCCCCAGCCTCATCAGCTTAGAAGCTCTCGTTCTCGCGGTCTTTCGTCCGGCTCTCGACAGGACCTCAACGCTCTCGCCAGGCTGGCCCCTCTCCTCTTGCCTTGAAATCGACCCCTAACAACGATTATCGACATCGCTCATCGCTACGACGCCTCGAATCATCGATATTGTTGCTTGCGCAGCTGTTATCACACCCTCGACGTCCCTTTGCCCCTGACGTCGTTGCCCCGGTGCCCCACTGCCTCATACAGTTGAGCAGCGGGCGTCTTAAACCGCCCCTCCACACGACACGCTGTTGTCCGACAAGATGAAGCGCTTCAGTCAGAGAGTTGTATGTCACTGTTACTTTGTTATCTACCAGTTCTGCCCGTGCTAATGTCATCCAGCTCTCGCGTGGGAAAGATCCAAATAAGTCTTCTAAGAAGAACAAGGATTCCAAGGATGGTACCGCGTCTCCCTCATCACGGGATTCCAACCAGTCACCCGTACTGACGCCGTCATCCTCCACGTCGACTTTGAACGATCCTAGAAACAAACCACTGCCACAGAACAATGCTGGACACGGAGGCGAACATGGTAGTGGCTCGCAGCCCTCCAATCTATCCAATGTAACTCAGGCTGGTAGCACCCCTGATCGCTTTGCAACTGGAGGTGCTTCGAGCCCCAACGGCGGAAGTGCCAACTCGAGACTTCCGCCAACTGTTGTCATCAGCCCAACACCTGGTGTAAGTTATACTTCTCTATCATTTAGTCTCGAGCTTGAGACTAATCACCACTACCATAGCATGTCCCTCCCCCCGGAGCCGCCGAGACGATGCCACACGATTTGGCCCCTCCTAAGGCAGGACAAAAGTCGCTCTTGATCCATCGAGGAATAGATAACCGCGATGCGATTCCCGAGGGACTCAGGACCCCAAAGAGACAGCATTCCTCGCGATTCGATATCTCCGCTCACCGCGAGCTTGAGAAGTTGCCTGGATTCCACGAGGTCCCCCCTAACCGACGACAAGAACTCTTCATGCAAAAAATTGATCAGTGCAACGTCATTTTCGACTTTAACGATGCGAGTGGTGACATGAAGTCCAAGGAGATCAAGAGGCTAGCTTTGCACGAGCTACTGGATTATGTCGCCAACAACAGACAAGTCATCACAGAACCCATGTACCCCAAGGTTGTTGACATGTTTGCCAAGAACTTGTTCCGTCCGATCCCTCCTCCAATGAACCCTCAAGGCGAAGCATTCGATCCCGAAGAGGATGAGCCCGTTCTCGAGGTTGCTTGGCCGCATATCCAGGTCGTTTATGAGTTCTTCCTGCGCTTCATTGAGAGTCAGGATTTCAACACCAACATCGCCAAGGCCTACATTGACCACAGCTTTGTCCTCCAGCTTCTCGAGCTCTTTGACTCAGAGGACCCCCGTGAGCGAGACTTCTTGAAGACCACCCTCCATCGCATTTACGGAAAATTCCTTAACCTACGATCCTTTATTCGACGATCCATCAACAACGTCTTCTTCCAATTCACCTACGAAACCGAGCGATTCAACGGTATTGCCGAGTTGCTCGAGATTCTTGGCTCTATTATCAACGGATTTGCTCTCCCCCTGAAGGAGGAGCACAAGATCTTCTTGACCCGAGTGCTATTGCCGCTGCACAAGCCCAAGAGTCTGAGCATGTACCACCCTCAGCTTGCCTACTGTATTGTGCAATTCTTAGAGAAGGATGCTTCTCTTACAGAAGATGTAAGTTAAACTTGTTGTTTTTTTACATCATACTAATCATCTCAGGTGGTTCTGGGATTACTCCGTTACTGGCCCAAGGTCAACAGCACAAAGGAGGTCATGTTCCTCAACGAAGTCGAAGACATCTTTGAGGTCATGGACCCTGCAGAGTTTGCAAAGGTTCAAGAACCTCTGTTCCACCAGCTTGCCAAGTCAGTCGCCAGCCCTCACTTCCAGGTTGCTGAGCGAGCCCTGTACTTCTGGAACAACGAGTATTTCTGCAATCTTGTCAGCGACAATGTTGAGATCATTCTACCCATTATGTTTGCTCCTCTCTACGAGAATTCAAAGGGCCACTGGAACAGGTATGTTACGCTGAACACCCTCAGCCAAGACCAAGTCTAACCGTTACAGAACGATCCACGGCATGGTTTACAATGCTATGAAGCTGTTTATGGAGATTAATCCACAGCTATTTGATGACTGCTCGCACGACTACACAGAACAGCAGAACAGCGCAGCAGCACGTGAAGCTCTTCGAGAGCGTAAATGGGCTGCTCTGAGTGAAAAGGCCAACCAACAGAGGGAAAGCAACGGCAATGGAACCGCCGATGCCCCAGCACAAAACCATGTCAACCCCATGCCTCGCGTAGACGAAGTCGACCCACAAACCGAGGATAATTCCAAGCGCCTCGATTCGCTTAAGTTGCAAGACGGTCGACCCAATCTTCACGAGCGACAGGAATCTGTAGGATCTACTCGAAGCCGGTAATCCAAGTTAGCAGCTATCCAACATTCGTCAAAGCATCGAACTTGGATAAGAAAGGGACGAATTCCCTTTCCAAAGTCGAATACAGAGGGACACTGGTGGATTCGGATGACGATCATTGCTGCATAGTCGTGTTTGGCGGTGGTATTATGATTATGAGAAGGGATTAGTTTTTCGCGGTTCAATAATGGACTGAAGAACACGCGTACTCGACATACAGTCGCTTTTACTGGGATTGGGACTGGCCAGTGTGAGAACCATCGCTATATTTCACCTTTTGAACTTTCAACCTTCTCTCTTGGTTTGCCTCTCAGCTAGACCACATTCAGGGGGGATTGTTCTGGGGAGGACAAAAGCGTGCATATATTACAATGCTACTGAGTTCCCGTTCTGGCTCTCAAGATGACAAGAAAAGAACGCGTATTTTTATACTGTATTGCTTATCGTGGCATGATGGGAACCGAGCATTAAAAAACATGGACGTCTACGCTTCTCGTGTAACTCTTTGGGGCGAATACTTAACTTTGTTCTTTTTCTTCTTCGTTTTTTTTTCTTCTTCTTTTGGCTGTCTCACCTTTTCACCCTTTCGCGACATGGAACCGGGCGCATGGAGGAGCTGTAGGTTCTTCGCTGGTCCCGGGTTTGAGTTGTGCTTTTTGTGCTTTTGCTGTGTGTAAAGAGGGAAGAGGGATTGAGGGTCTGCTTGGTTTTACGTAGACGATGAATGAGCAAGACTAAAATAAAAGTCATTACTATTACGGCATTGCTAAATCATGGATCAGATTGTGTGTGCAAGGTGTGAATCAAATTCACAGATCTATTATTAACATTTAGTTGTACATCAGTGTATCTTGTCACAAATGTCTTATCTGACATCTTACCACCCTCGACCTCGATAATATCCACCCCTCCCTCTTCCACGATACCCGTTTCCTCGCCCCCTACCTTGGTATCCGTTGTGCGGCGGAGGTGGAGGGGGCGGAACATTCCAGCCACCCATCATCTGGCCCATCATGGCTGGGTTAGGAGGGAACCAGCCTTGAGCCATATGAGGAGGAGGCGGCGGCGGTGGCCAAGGACCTTGGTAGCCAGCTGGGGGAGGCGGAGGAGCAGGGAAGTCTCCTGGTGGTGGGATAGGAGGGAAAGGTGCTGGAGGCGCCTGTTGAGGGAAAGGGGGCGGGCGATGTGGACGGTCTTGGGGGTCCTTGTCCTGAAATCGTGGAGGGGAACGCGATGGTGATCGGCTGTACCCTGGGCGCTCAAATCGTGCTTTACGGCTTCGACTCCGACTTCGACTGCGACTGTAGCTGGGACTGCGTGGTCGTTTTGCGCCGCGATCGTTATCAGGACTATATGATCGGCTTCGGCTGCGGGAAAGACTTCGGCCCCTCGAGTCTTGAGAAGCTCTTCGGTGCTTATGCGCGGGCCGTGAAGAACTTCGTGATCGACTGCGAGAATAGGTGCGAGATCTGGAGCGCGAACGACCCCTGTCTGACCCCTTTCTATCCTTCTTCTTTCTCTCTTTCATTTTCTCACAAAACTGACGGGACCAGCCGTAGTATGTGTCTCCTCCGATAACATCACCTGTGATTTCATCCAGAACGACTCGTTCTCCCAACTCATTTAGATCGTAACCGGGTTCGTCATTCCACTTTTGCTCCTTCGAGAACATGCGCTCAACCTCTCCTAGGAGGTCTTGTACAGCGTTGACAAGAACCTTGTCTGCAGGACCAGCCGCGAGTTGAATAGGTCGAATCTGGTCGGGAAACATTGGCTTTGTTGAGTTCGGAGTCAGGTGAGGTAGCCATGTTGTTGCGGGTAGATCGTACCAGGGAACCGTGCTATCTCCGTGGAAGGAAGGGAGCGTATAGGGCGCGTCCTTTGCAAGCTTAAGAGTAACATTGGATGCTTGCGCTTCTTGGGCCGTCTGAGGAGCGACACCACTAGCGAGGGCATCTTCGAGCTTTTTGGCGAAACTAGAATTGACGTATTGCTGATTCTCCCACAGGCGAATAAGATCCGCGATCTTTTTCTTATGTTTCGGGCAATTGTCGAACGCGGCGGCGCTTGCGATCATCCCAGGCAAAACGGGTTCCCAAGCTGTCGCAAACTTGAAGTCATCGTTTCTCGTGACGGCGTGATACAGCACGTCATTTAAAACATACAAAAGATGCAGTCTCCGTCGCTTAAGGCTCGGGCGTGAGCCATCGTCCTGTAGACTCTTGGATAGGGCGTTGAAGTATTTTGCCAGGGCAGTCGTGCGCGCGGCAGAGGGCGCAATTTTATCGATGATCCAAACCTTGCATTTCTGTTCGACCAAAAAAAGCACGCAAAATTTAGTGACTTCTGCTTGGGTACAGAGGGAAGAGCTTTTCAAGCGATGGAGCAGACCTGGACGTTGGGGCGCGAGCACTTGGCGAGGGCGTCTGTAAGGATTGGGAAGAAGGCCTCGACTTCTGGGCGGCTAAGAGATGTTGGATCGGCGCGGAAGAGAGTGGCAGAGAGGGTGGCCTTTGCGATGGCCAGCTCTGGCGTAGCCATTGTTCGGAGTGATCACTAGAGACTCTAATACGAAAACAATAAAATGTTGAATGGACGAAGTTGATTATTGAAGCTATGGTGGAGCTGAGGCTAAGTTAGTCTAGAGCCTCCTTGGGTGAATGCGGCTAATTGCCGGGTCTCTCAGCACGTGGCTTGGCTGCACAAGCGGTAATTCGAGTATGACGCTCATGACGAGCCGCGAATAACATCACTTTGCCTGTACCATCTCAGAAAAATACCCAATTCAATTTCTCGTAATACTGATTTAGTGAGGGTGTGCTAACGTTGCAGCAACACAGAAAAGAGCGATTCTTTCCGTAGAAGCTCCAAGCGAGGTCGGAACCAGGTTCAAGGCTCCACTCCAACCGGTCTTGTCTGTAAAGATGTGTTGCATCCAGCTTATCACCGAATATGACAGTGTTGGTGAGTAAATTTGTGTACGATTGCAAACGAAATAAATTCAGTGATAGTCTCTTAATTCGAAATATCCAAGCAATATGAATCCTTTGCCCTTTTCTTGTAATTCATAATGACGATGCGTTAAGGTACTTGTTATACACAGCTCCAATACCGAGCCTTCTCCTCATAGACACTTATCCGGGTTGTTGGCTTAGGAAAACCGATCTCCCTTCGGACTTCGGTATACAGTTGAACTTTCGTATTTGCTCTTCTCTCCAACTCGTTGGCCCTCGGTCTCGGGCGCATGTCTCGTAGGGGCAGGGTCACTGCTTGCTTCTTGGCTTGGGGAGCCGGTGCTGTCGGTGCGGGCAGGGCTTCCGTTGCCCTCTGTGGTTTCCAAATCCTCAATCATCTGTCTCTTCTTGCGGTGGGCCTCCATCTTAGCCTGTCGGTCGGCGTTGATCTGCTGCTTAGCGAAGTAGTAGGCACCGCCACCAGCTGTGATATGGTCAATTGATATACTAGGGAAGAGGAAAGTGTGAGATTATTTACCGACGCAAAGAGAGCCCCAGCCCAGCCTATGGTAAATATTGTCAGTTTCGAATTGCTAAAGATCGGGGGAGCGGAAATCGGAGGCGCAAAAGTACGAACCAGAAAGATTTAACCTAGAGCAGTCAGTATCTACGGCGCAATAATCGGATTTGTCTCGTTGTAAACTTACAGTGTTCATTTTGGCGATAATCGAGAGTTCAGAGGGATGTTGAAATTTTTGAGAGCGAAAATCGGGACGCAGGATTGAAAGATTGTAAGAGGCAGGGTTTTGTCAAGGTGTAAGTGGAATGGCCTGACATGATGAACCGAGAGGTTCCTTTCGAGGTCCAGGCCTTGCCGCTAGGTTGGCGCCAGATTTGGGTACGTACTCGGTACCTTTAAAGAGCTCCGATGGTTTTCAGTGCTTGACTTGGCCATCCTAGGCCATCTCCCGCCGCTAGAACAGTTTCACCTGGGGGCGTTGCGGCAACCACAAACTGCCGTTAGAAAGGTCACAGGCGAAGCTTTTACAGGGATCAATTATTTGTGCTTCGATGGCACGCGGCGAGTTGAATCTGAACTCTATGATATGCGAACTCTTGGCTTGATCGGCACTTGATTCCTTAGGGCCAGGCGACAATCACGAGTGCAGGCTTATGATGAGTTTTGAGTGCTAGGTATCTTAGACCATCTCTAACAAATATCTTGAGAGCTCTGTTGCAGGTAGATACCAGTATGTGCAACTGTTTCATGACTGTCGATCAACAGGTACAACGAATAAATCGGACAATTTTCGAGGTACTCTTTAGCATAGCATGATATCAATCTCAACCGAAGTTTAGGCAATATAGTCTATCCCAAGCCTCAGAATAACCTTAAACTATTCACAAAAATGTTCTTCCTTAGCAATTTTCCTCATATCATGACGTTCCTTATTTCATTTACTGACCGCGTGGACATCTTGAACTTCAATGGTTTCCCCGCTGATACACCCCTGGAACCTTAGCGGAAATCACTGACCCTGGTAGCTCTACAGTGCATCATTCATGAAACGAGCATATATGCACAGTATTGAACTCTCACAAAACACATGTCTCTACAGTGCCAAGAACCGCACTAGACGCACCCACTTATGACATAAGGGTGGCTCAGCCAGCTCGAAATTGTGAGAGACCACGCAAGACAACTCGCAGCAAGATCGACATCGAAGCCACGAGGAGAATAGGGGACTTTGAATGAGAAAAAAACAAGACACTTCTCCAAAACATCCCTCGCTAGTTTTCCACGCACTTCCACCACGATATCGACGATACGAGACTCTTTGGGTTCTCGCCAAAGGCCCCTGTCATTAACATTAACTTCACCCACCCGCTCTTTCGTCGACCCCCAACGTTCCCTGTCACTGCCCAGTACCGACTTTTGGAGCTTTAACTTACCTTCTCGAATTCTGGCTCTTCATTACACTCTCTTTGCTTGACTCTGGCTTACTACGACCTGTCGCGCCGGATTCAGCTTCAACTTTCGACTGTTGATGCCTTCATGAGTGAGACGACTGGGCGTGGGTGTAGCGGGTAGAGTCACCCTCGACCCTCGCTGTCGAGAGGAAGCATCTGTCTTATTATCATGGAGCCAACCAATGGAGGAGGGCCTGATGGCTCTTCACTTGTATGCATTCCCATTGTCTCAAGTATCTACAAAGCTAACAGTCTTACAGAAGCCGGTGTCCTCATTACGAGCCCGATTCGAGAACATGGGCAACTCGACCAACTCCAACGTCAGCAAACCTGTCGATGTTCCATCTGCTACAGCTCCAGCTGCCACCGGACCTCCTTCACGACCTATCTCCCCAGCTCCCAAACCGAACCGTCTACGTGATTTCAAGCCTGGACAAGAAGTACCGCCGGCCAGTCCTTCAACCCCAATAATCCCTGCGAGACCAAAGCCTAAACCAGCGGCACTGTCTGTGAATCACGATGCCCCTCCCCCGCCGACGTCCGCACGACCAGCTCCAACCCCGAAACCACAACCAGTTCAGCTGCAACAGCCACCTGCGTCGGCTACGCTTCCAGCTGTGACGGTTCTTCCACCTCAATCACCACCGAAGGGTCGAATTTCAGCACTAGCAGTTGGAGACCAACCTTCGTTCGTAAACCCAGATGCTGTCGCGACACCTCCAACACCAACCGGCGGTAGCCGATCATTCAAGATTCCAAGTCGATCACTTAATACTTCACCATCTCTCAATGCTCCTAAGTCTCCTCGCCCTGGCGGCTCGAGGCCACCGTCACCGCCTCCACCGAGACGTTCTGGGGAGCTGATCAGGACTCGAGAAGCCAAGGTTCCTCCACCACCGCCGGCCCCTCGCAATGAAAAGGCACTGATACCTGCGCCCCCCAAGATCGCATCTATTTCTGGGCCAACAGTCATTGGGAAGGGTGGCATCTCACAGGAAAACTCACCGTTTAATAGTCCGCCAAGTAGCTTGGGATCTGGAGAGGAGACGCCTCCAAAACTACCAACACGGCCAAGGCCGCAATCACACATTGAACCAAGCAGGCCAAAATCTGTGGTTGTCGGTTTTGATCCCCCGCCTGTTCATCATGCGATCACGACTATGAGAAAGGATCGTGAAGAGGCCAATGGATTTTCAAGAGGCCATTTAACTCCTCAGGTAACCGGCGAGCCTCGGCCAGCACTACCAGCAAGACCTACAAACTTCGACATCCCGCCGCCTCGACCTCCTCCAGTAAACAATAATAGTAATAGCATGCCTCCTCCCCCACGACCACAACGCCCAGCTGCAACGACAGCAGTGCAAGCCGTTGATCCGACGCCTACTTCTTCACCACCCAAGCGAGTTGTTTCGACCCCTACGACACAGCAACCTCAGCAACAGCTTGCAGCGCCTTCACGAGGTCATGGTAGGTCTATGACGATAGATAGAGCATCCGACCGAACACCAGCCGAGTTCCGTATCGCCCCAACGACCGTTGGCGCCCCGATTGCTGCTGCCGCACCTCCAAAGTCTGTGCAATCCACTCCAGTTGTCGCCGCAAAGGTTGCTCCAAAGGCTGAGCCTATCCATCACGTTACGACATATCCCGAGGCTTCAAACACCAATCGACGACCACCCTTCAGCAAGCATGGAACTTATGAGATTCCAACAAAGTATGATGCGAGAAGTTTCGACGTTTGCGGTGAATTTGTTTGCGCCAGTGGTTACATGACAAGGGTGTGGAGTCTCATAGACGGCGAGCAGATTATGAGCTTACAGCATACTGAGGGAGTCAAGGCGACAGCGGTAAGCTTCAAACCTGCTGCTGACCCCCGAGAAGAAGGCAAGAGAATATGGATCGGTACCAATACAGGAGACCTCATGGAAGTCGAGGTGGCGACGCATGCCATAATACCGAGCAAGCCAAATGTCCATGGTCGAAATGAAGTTGTACGAATATTCCGACATTGGAACGAAATCTGGACTATGGATGAATCGGGAACACTACTTGTTTGGGGGCCGGACGAGAAAGCAGTTGCAAACATCACAGGACATCCGACGCAGAGCTACAAGCTTCCGAAAGGACACACGCATTCCATGGTTATCGGGGATTATCTTTGGCATGCAACAGGCAAGGAGATTCGAGTATTTGCGCCTACAGCTGACGGGCGTACCCAATTCCAAGTGCTCGTTCGTCCCCTGATAGCGGATAGTGCCGGCGAGGTTACTTCAGGCACTCTTGTCAAGTCACATCCGGATAAGGTCTTCTTTGGTCATGTGGATGGCAAGGTGACTGTCTACAATACGAATGACTATTCATGCGTGATGATGATGAACATCAGCACATGGAAGATCAACGCATTGGCAAGTGCAGGCAACTATATCTGGGCGGCGTACAACACTGGTAAAATATGTGTATATGACGTGGAGGAGGCACCTTGGGTCATTCTCAAAGAGTGGCAGGGGCATGAGAATCCCATTGTCAAGATGGCCGCCGACCCCTCTTGCTCATATTTCCTGGACCGACAGCAAATTATTTCATTAGGGGCTGACAACAAGATTAAGGCTTGGGATGGCTTGCTTGAGGATGACTTCCTCGAAGATTCAATGAAGTCCAAAGATACCCAATATTGTGACTTTGACGAAATACGAGCACTATTCTTTACTTGGAACGCCGGAGCATCGACACCATCGAGTCTACGACATTCCGGTGGCGATTCGACATTTTTTCAAGATCTAATTCAGTCGAGTGGCTCGCCAGATATCCTTGTGTTTGGTTTCCAGGAACTTGTGGACTTGGAGGACAAGAAGTTGACGGCTAAGCGATTCTTGAAGCCCAAGAAGAAAGAAGCAGGAACAGATCAGGAACGAATGAGCCACCAATATCGGGACTGGCGTGACTTTTTGATGAAGACCCTCGACGACTACATGCCAGCGGACGATTTATACCACCTCCTTCATACAGCACCTATGGTTGGATTGTTCACCTGTGTCTTTGTGAAAGCAACGCTACGTGACAGGATCAGGGGCCTTCAAGGCGCCGAAGTCAAGCGAGGTATGGGTGGTTTGCACGGTAATAAGGGCTGCGTTGCCGTACGCTTCCGAGTTGATGACACTTCCATCTGTCTCGTCAATTGTCATTTGGCTGCCGGGCAGTCACAAGCGAATGCTCGACACAATGACATTGCTGCGATTCTGGAAGCTAATCTGTTCGCTGTTGAACGAGATTCTGCAGCTCGTATCGACAGCTTCGTTGGTGGCGGTGATGGCAGTCTAATCATGGATCATGAGCTATGTATTCTCAATGGCGACTTGAACTACCGAATTGATACCATGTCTCGTGACACTGTTGTCACTGCAGTCAAACAGAACAATCTTGGCAAACTACTCGAACGAGACCAGCTTTTGGTGGCACGAAGACGAAATCCAGCGTTCAAGCTTCGAGCTTTTGAAGAAATGCCCATCACATTTGCGCCAACTTACAAGTACGACGTTGGTACTGACAACTACGACACCAGCGAGAAGAGACGAAGCCCTGCCTGGTGTGATCGACTGCTATACAGAGGACGAGGCCGTGTTGAGCAATTTGATTACAGGCGGCATGAGGTCCGAGTGAGTGACCACCGTCCTGTGACTGGAACCTTCAACCTTTGGGTCAAGAAGGTCGATCCAAGAGGTCGAGCAACAGCTTGGATGGAAAGCCAACAGAGCTTCGAAGATATGCGGGAGAAAGAAACCTCCGAAGACAAGTGAGTTTGAACATGCTTCATCAAGGGCACTAAACTAACAAGAAGACAGACTTTTGTTCTTGAGGGATATTTGCGGCTTTGACGAAGAGACGAGCAAGAGGCTCATTAGAGAGAAGTCAGCGAGACGTGACAACCGCAGTCCCGTTCGTGCCTAGTTATCTACTCAATACCCAGACGGCAAAGTCGTCTAGATTCCTAAAACACAGCACAGAAAAGCAAAGACATGAGAAGCGTATGAATGAGTTGGATTGATGATTTATCGGAGTAAAAAGCAGGTTGGGGAGCTAAAGGAGTGCGGATGATGGTGAATATCACGGACAAGGGCGTGCGCAGGCGATAGACTTGTTGCGTTTACTACATTTCTTGTCTTTGTTGATAGCTGGAAGTACTTTAGACATTGACATGGACACATGCGAGGATTGTGGACATTTATGATAGACGTTTGGTCACCCAAGGAGGAGGAGATACTGGCAATTGCTGATGATGAAAGATGAGATAAAGGAAATATAAGACATTGAAGTCTCGGGCAATCTAGTATGTGATATCGACTGTTGACTTATAGATAGCACTCAACATCAAGTACTGGGAGTAGGCAGATTTGATCAGCTCTAGCGGTGAGCTGCCCATGCTCGGTTATCTCAAATCTGTATTTCGGAAGCCCTATCAAGATTATGAAGTCAACTCGTGTTAAAGTGAGATTGACCATGCCATGATGCATGATTGTCGACTTATTGCATCCCGTTATCCAGAAGAATAGGGTAGCTCGCTTGTAAGCGGTCTCCATGAGATTATCACTTTGAGTTTGGCGGTTACAATATTTGTTGGGTGTGAGATACGAAATACCCAACCAACATAGGTAGTCTAAGTTAACGATAGGTGAATACGATTACGAGCTCTTGAACGGCTGCATACATCAAAATGCATGTCAGCCTGCATTTGTCTCAAGCTGGAGGCCAACTGCGCACGATGGATGGAGGATAGACGCCCCGCATCATCCGAAGTCCCCTGAAAATTACTGAGGAGCCCCTGTAATTGCAGCCAGCGGAAGCCGGTCCCGGAGGTTAATTCGTTGTGGGATTGCGAGGTAATTGGCTGGCTCGTGTGCGGCTCCTTGTTGAGCCCGTTGCCAAGTCACCTAATTCGTGAATGGATAAAGCCATCAATTTATCTTCTCCTGAGCTGAGATGAGAGATTGATTTTGAATTCTTTCTTGAATTCTGTTTCTTTTGGTCTTATTAGTAAAAAGAGTCTGTTAAGAGGCTTGAATTGGAGTCTCTCGGACATCTTTTTGGCGAATTTACTTATCATAGACTCGTCAGCCTTGACCAACTACTCAGGTTGATCGAGCGGTGAGACTCAACTTACCTCCTTCACCTTTTCACAGCTCGACCTCAAGAAAAGTCTTGAAAATGGCGAGCTCAACAGAAAACACAGCTGGTCCTCGAAAGACACCAATTGCCAGCCCAGGACCCAACAGCAAACCTCTCCCAAGACCGGAATTGACAGATGAGCAAAAGACAAAGTATGAGGCTCTGCTAGAGCAAGTCAAGGGCATCACCGAGATTCAATGCGAGAAGAAGGCCGATGAGGAGGACAAATCAGGCCCCATCACTGATCACGAGCGCTCATGGCTCACCCGCGAGTGTCTCCTCCGTTATCTCCGGGCTACAAAGTGGTCAGTCGACGACTCTGCCAAGCGGCTCAAGGCAACTCTCGCATGGCGTCGGGAGTATGGTCTTGAAGGTTTCACGCCTGAGTACATCTCTCCTGAGCAGGAGACTGGAAAGCAGATGATCATCGGGTATGATCGCCAGGGTCGGCCCTGTCAGTATCTTAACCCGGCGAGACAAAACACGGATACCAGTCCCCGACAACTGCATCACTTGTTCTACATGGTCGAGCGGGTGACGGATCTTATGCCGCCTGGAGTGGAGATGCTGAGCCTCATGATCAATTTCAAGCCCAGCAAGGAGCGCAAGAACACGAGTGTGCCCGTGTCTGTTGCGCGAGAGGTGTTGCATATCCTGCAGAACCACTACCCTGAGAGACTAGGCAAGGCTCTTATCATCAATGGTAAGTACTGTGTATCTCTTGTAACGAAGAACAGAACTGACAACATCAGTGCCGTGGATCGTATGGGGGTTCTTCAAAATCATCACGCCCTTCATTGACCCCGTGACGCGCGAGAAGCTCAAGTTCAACGAGGACATGAAGCAGTACGTTCCTCCTGAGCAGCTGTGGAGCCTCGACTGGGGCGGTGAGATGGACTTTGAGTATGACCACGAGACATACTGGCCAGCGCTGAACGAGCTGTGCCGCCAGAAGCGTGACGAGAAGTACCGACGGTGGGAGGCAGCTGGCAAGGAGATTGGTGAGAGCGAGGATTACCTCGCCGGTGGAACGGATGTCAGTGTCAAGGGGTTCAAGTACGGTGAAGATGCTGGTGTCAAGGATGTGCAGGAGAAGCTGGCAGAGACTAAGCTTGAGGAGCAGCCTGTTGCGGCGTAGGTGTACTGTGATATCACGCGTGGTTTTGGGTGAGATGATAGATGGTTGAGCGTGTGTCTATGTGCTAGGGCGGAGTGGCGCTGAGCCTCATCTGAGCTAGAGCAGGCTATCGTGGGGGATCGACCGATTTATACAGTTCTGAGGACGCCTGCTCGCATAGTAGGTATGTTATAGACATTTTTCGTATTTCCTTGAGGTTGTTTAGCAGGGGCCTGAATCAGACGGAAGAGGGCAATGCTTGAATGGTGCCCGTGAATCAGCTCACTGAGGTTCGGGATGGTGTTGAGGGTGAATATCTCACTGCACAAGGGCGATTGGTCTCGATCACTCATGTTCACTTCTTCACTACTTGATGTGTTGCATCACTGCGTAATACTTCACCGTGTACTTGACGTATCAGCGCACCTGTATCAATATTCACAAGTGTTCATGTCCACCATGGCTGAGCATCAGTATCACACGCCAATCAATTCGAAAAGAAATCTCCGAACATGTTCACCAGTCTTATTCATATGCAACCGACATAATGCCAAATGTAACCAAGTCCTAATGATGTGATAGTTCACAAAGTGCAACAGAGCCTCACCCCCAAGCTTATTCGGGCGCAACGGTTCGCGATATGTATTCCAGATTGAACAAGCTCAGCGACACAATAGGAAAAGCCAAGGTCATTCGATCACTTCAGCTTATGCTCATTGATTTCAAACCCCTCTTTTTCTGCACAACACAAGGCTGAATTAGCATGTAAGTCGTCGTAATCGGAGTCAAGTCTCCCCAATTTGACAAAGGCTGACAAGTTTTTTTCTTGTTTACATCAAACAGAAGATCTAAACAAAAAACAAGACAAATCTGACCCGAAAAGCAGGCCACAACAACACACATCTCTAGTAGCGTTTAATGCTGCCTGTTGGTTTTGCCTCTTGTTGCATGCGGTGCCTCAAAATAAGAAATCCAACCACTCACACCAATTGCCACTCACACACACTCTGTAGAGATAGGCAATGAGCGCGACCTACGCAATTCATGCACACAACAAACTCGTCGGATCAACCCCACATCGAGAATGAAAACACTTTTATTTGCTTATTCCCATAGCCAAGAATTGTTTTGAGTCACACTTGGTTATGGTTTGGCCCGAGAGAGTACTCGACCGTTACACAAAGTGGCATAGTCTATTTTAGGGTGAATCAAACCCCCCGTGCACGTATTCACGAAAACAGGAATATAAACAGTCTTGGTTAGAGCCTACATTCTAGGCAGATTGTGTGTGTACGTACGGGAAGTGCGTAGTCTACCTAATTGTCATGTATGTAGGGCAAAAAAAGGGAAAACAAGTGTGCTTTTTTGCTTGGTAACATGACCCAACGTGACCTAACCACTTCCTAAAGGATTCGGACCAGGAGGAAACCAACCTACATTATCACTGATATAAATACAGGGTTTCCTTTCATGGATTCGAGCTGCATACTACGCGCCCAAAGTGCATAACAAGGCATTCTCGAGCCTCTCTTAATCACAGCCTGATCTTCACTTCACCCGTAGCAACAGCAACAGCATCAGCGTCTTCAACCAACACCAACTCAGAGTTGGGCCGGACCCGAGGGTCAGGTCATATGCTCTTCTTGTCTCCCTCTCCTCAGGTATAAAAGGAGGCCCCGAGGAGAAGTTGTGTGACCCTGCCAGCGCAGTCTTGCATTTAACTCGTCCGAGCAAGAAAGGACCTCTATCTATTGGATCAGTTACTTGAACACTTGCATCCGCATAAACGTCTTCGCCAACAGGAGGAACTAGACTTCTGCAAACCTGAAACCAACCTACACCTGCCTCATCACGGCCTGAGCAGCTTCGCTCTCTCAAACACCATGGACATCACAAAGATGAGCAAGATGGGCTGGTCTCCTTTTCTCCAAGCCATGAACAGCACCGCCCAACCACTGAACTCTTCTTCATCATTCCCCGGAATAATGGACACTTTTCTTGTATCCGCAGGCCAAGCTTCGCCTCTGCTCCAGCTCTTCCTATTCGTCTACCGCTTCGTGGGCGCTCAGTTGGGTCTTGACCCATCTATGCTCCTCACCCTCCTCGGTTGCATCTGGGGCCTGTCTAAACTCTTCGATCAAGTTTATGCAGCGCTCGATAACTTCCTTCACACTTACTTCAGGTGTACCATATACGTTAGCGAGAATGATCAGATCTATTCTACGCTCATGCAGTTCCTGTCGGAGCAGCAGGACATTGCGTCTAATCGCCATCTCACAGCCCAGACCGTCTTTAAGAGTGCTTGGGACGAGGAAGAAGACCAAGCAGATGTATTAGCCACTAATACTGTTGAAGACGGTGAAGATTCGCCTAAGTATCTCAACTTTGCCAGCGACGCAGCTAGATGTGTAAGTTTTCGTACTCGTGCCTTTTGCAGTCACTGACACTCCTCAGAACCCACGGTATGTCCCAGCAATGGGCACCACAGGATTTTGGCATGGCAGGACTTACTTTCGGGTCAACCGGAAGAGAGAGTCTCTGCAAAGCACCAACGGTTGGGGAGGGACCAAGGATGTTGAGGAGCTCAAGATATCTTGCTTCGGCAGGTCTATTGGTAAGTTCATATCACGGATCTTGAATAGATACCTGACTGACAATTCGTAGACCCTATCAAGCAACTTCTTGCAGATGCCAAAACAGCCTATTTCCTCGATACTCGCCACAAGACCACCATCTACCGCCCCAGAATAAAAGAAAGTCGCCGTGATGCTTGGAGTATGTGGCAGCAAGTCGCGAGGCGACCTATCAGACCAATGAGAACTGTGATTCTCGAGCATGAAGAGAAGCACGATGTTTTGCGAGACATCAACGAGTATTTGCACCCCGGAACTCCTAAGTGGTATGCTTCTCGAGGTATTCCTCTCCGCCGTGGTTATCTCTTTCACGGACCACCTGGTACTGGCAAGACAAGTTTCTCGTTTGCATTGGCTGGCGTTTTCGGCATCGACATCTATGTCATCAGTCTTCAGGATCCTACCGTCAGCGAAGAGGATCTGGCTGTTTTATTCACTAGACTTCCTCGTCGATGTGTTGTCCTTTTGGAAGACATCGACACTGCTGGTCTTCGTCGTCCTAACGGTGAAGAAGACGAAGAGGAGGAGAATGAAGACGCTACCGGAGAAAAGAGCAGCGATGCTAAAGGCAAAAAGCCTGAAAAAGCCGACAAGAAAGAAAAGAAGAAATCCAAAAAGTCCAAAGACTCCTCCGACAGCGATACCGACAGCTCCGAGGAAGACAGAAAGAGACGCAGAAAGCGAAGACGCAACAGAAGAGACAGAGAGAATACTAGCAACAGGGGTACTAATAACATCTTGACTGTGGAAAGTATTTCACTTTCTGGACTTCTCAACGCCATTGATGGTGTTGCTTCGCACGAAGGTCGCATCCTCATCATGACGACCAACAAGCCCGAGTCCCTCGACGAGGCTCTCATCCGACCGGGACGAGTCGATGTGCAAGTTGGGTTCAAGAACGCAACCAGCGCACAGGCATCGGAGCTCTTTTACCGGATGTACGAGATGTCGCGTAACAAGCCAGTCCCCATGTCCAAGACCAAACCTGCCGCACCCAAGGCACAGAATGGCAGCATCCACAGTCTCGTGGATAACAAAGGAAAAGAGACTACTCTGTCCATCGAAGAACTCAAGGAGATCTCGCAGGAGTTTGGGCAACTTATCCCAGAGGGTATGTTCTCGCCTGCAGAGATTCAGGGGTTCTTGCTCAAGCGCAAGAAGAGCCCTCGAAAGGCGCTTGAGGATGCTTCTGGCTGGATTGAGGCTACTGTGAAGCAGAAAGAGCTCAAGTCCAAGGTTGTGACCGTCCAGTAGTCGACAGACTTCAGCAGATGCATTGCCGAGGGGGTGATGCTTGGGGTAGCATGAGGATGATAATTGCTGGACTTTGCTTCTTGCTATAATTTGATGACAGAACACGTAGTCTTAGAGCATAATTAGTAATTCATGAGTCCATGCCTCACTTTCTTTAATCAAATCCTTGCTTTTGTAGATGTTGATGAATGTTCAGTGCAGTTGTGACATTTGACTTATCAAGGTGAACTCTCGGTGTAGCTCGGTCAGCACCTCAGGTCTCCACATATGTCACCTCCCTCTACTTCACCCTCCAGACAAGCCCACGTTTACACGTGCGACAACGAGCCTCAAAGCACGACAACCACGCTAGATTTCTTCCGCCTACGAGCTCATACGAACCCTGTCAAAGTAATTCAGAAGCTGCGAAATGCTCCAGCGACAGCCTCAAAGCCCATCATGAGCAACCTCCAACCCCCCAACACAGTGGCGCCAACGCCTACACCAAGCGGCAGCAAAGACCCAGGCCTGCGATACCCCAGCAATGGAAAGAATATCTACAGTCGCCCGTTGAATAGGACCAAGACGGCTGAGCTGAGCCAGGCGAGCTTTGCGTATCTGTTTGGCGAGATGGTGACGTATGCGCAGAGAAGGGTCAAGGGCATTCAGGAGCTTGAACAGCGGTACGTTCAATCTTCTCTGTTTACGAAGCGCGGAAGCTAATTACGTGCAGACTCAATCTTCAGGGTCACTCTATCGGTCTGAAACTCCTCGATCTTCTCCTCTTCCGCGAACCAGCGCGTACGCAGACTCGACCACTAAGCATCATCGCCCTCCTCCACTTCATAAAGCAAAATATCTGGCAGCACCTCTTTGGTCGCCAAGCAGACCGACTTGAGAAATCCGCCAACCCTGAAACACCAGACGAATACATGATCATCGATAACGAACCTCTCGTGAACCAATACATCAGTGTGCCCAAAGAAATGAGCCAGCTGAACTGCGCTGCCTACGTAGCCGGTATTGTGGAAGGTGTCTGCGATGGAGCTGATTTCCCAGCCAGAGTCACAGCGCATACGGTTGCGGAGGGTGATATGTGGCCTGGTAAGACGGTCTTTCTCGTCAAGTTTAGACCGGAAGTGCTGGAGAGGGAGGGATTCTTGGGCAAGAATTAAGTGGCGAGGCTGGAGTTTTGGAGTTTTTATGATGGGTTGGGTTTGATAGAGACGAATTGTGTCTTTGGCGATGTGATATCATGCCTGATTTAATATTGAACCATTCTGCCATGCTGCTTCTCTATAGTCATGCTACGCCCAACGCCTTGCTTAAAACAGCAACAACAACAACAATGTGTATCCCATTCATCGCGGCAGAGCACTTCCCGAGCCCTTCGGCTTTCCACCAGTTCCAACACTAGGACCCTTGTTCATGAGCTCCAAAAGACCCAGGTCCTTCCAAGCAGGCTCCTTTGACTTTTGCGTAGCGCGCTGAATTCCAAACGCGGCATGTTGATCAGGCACAACATCGTCTTCGTCTTCCGGGTTAATGGGCTGATGAACGGGAGGAACGTAGATCTCGTCATCGGGGAGCTTGTCCTTGCAGAAGTCCTCAAAGAGGTCTGCGTCGCGGGAGCGATGCATGTGAACGAACGTGAAGGATGAGTCTTTGTTCTAGGGGTGTTAGCTAGGGGAGAAGTGCTTCGAGCAAGGTAGAGTTACCATTTTGAAGGATGTAAACGTAGGTATCTTGAATGGTTTGTTTGTTGATGTTGAGGTTTGGCTGGTTTCCACAGCGGGACGGATGGCGGGGTGTGGGGCCGTAGTGAGAGCTCTGGCAGTTGGACTCAGCGTGGTAGGGTAGGGTAGTTGATCAATCTTCAAGGCATAGTGAGGTTCCAGAGACTAGGGCTCTAATTCAGTCAAATTGGTTAAGCTGAAATGCAATACTACCTTATTTCAAGTGATCTGTGTTTTCCGTGTCATTGGCTTCTGAACGAGGCTCTCCTGTCCTTTTAGCTGAGGTGTAGGCGGTTTCGGCGGCGGCCTTTGTATCAAGCCACTAAGGTGTTACGGCCCACCTACCGTGGGCGACTGGCCGAAATATCTTTACTTCTGCATCATCTTCAAAACGTGTCGGCTTGACGTTCGCGGTCCGCTCTCTAAGCTTCATCTTGCAATTTGTACTGTCTACTAGATTATTTCATCTACTGGCCCCGACGGCCATTATTTCAAACCGCTCACCATGGCGACTTCAGGCCAGCCACAGCCTCGAAATGAGGCACAGTCTGTTACAGTGCCACAACCTGTACTAACACCAGGACTGCCCCTCGACATCCTCTATCACATCGGATCTCTTCTGGCAGCCGAGATCGTCACTGAGCATGAGCACCAAATAGACAGCAACAGTTCCTGCGATTGCATGGACAAGGCGTCAGCCACTCTCTCCAGACTGACATATACCTCCAAAGCCACCAGGGATGTCTTGGAACCCTTGCTCTATCGGAATCTCATCTTGACAACTCCCCAGGATGTCACAAGCATATTCATCAATCTCATTCAAAGGCCTGAACTTCGCCCACATGTTCAGTACATTCTTTGCTATGCTGATTTGGTGGGACCTCGGGTCAGGAAACTCGAAATGCCCGAATGCAAGAAGATTTGGTCAAAGCGATGTCCTTCCGACAAACCTGCTCTGATGCGTCTTCTCGATGGCGCTGGTCTTCACAAACTCGCTTGGTCGGCTTGTATGCTGGAGCGAACAAAACAGCGGTTCATGTTTTCTCCCGACTTCAAGCATGATGGCATTCTGGAACTGCTGTTTGCCTCTATTCTCTTCTTGTCGCCAAACGTCACCAGCTTTACCTGGCGGGATTGCAACAACAATCCAAAGGCCTTCATACTGGATCACATTATGTGCAAGGCGGTGCATGATGGCCTCCCTCTCATGCCCAAGCTGCAGAAACTCAGCACCGAAAAGGCGGAGTTTGAGGAGAGCAAGCAAGCACAATTCTTCACCCCGCACATCAACCTGTGGGAGAATCTGTACAGCTTACAACTCAACGACATCGACTTGGACATGGAGTTCGTTTTGATGCTTTTCAATGGAAGTTTCAAGGAGAACCGGCCCGTGAGAGAACTTATCGTCCGCTGTGTGGCTGGTTCAGAGCGACCAGAGAGCTTGACTTCGTTCCCACCAGGTTTCGAACTGGCATCGACAATGCTTCTGGGGGACAAGAATCTGGATACCTACAAGGACCAGTTCAAAGCCTTCCCTTACCTCAAGCTCCTGGATGTCACTTTTGTCTTTCACAGGGGTCGCATGGAAGAAGGTTCTCTCACTTTGAAGGCTTTCCTACACGCCGTTGGATCACCTGAACGCCTATGCCTGAACGGGCATCCTCTACCGACTTCGACTCTAGACACCGGCGTCACACACTCAAGACTCAAGTACCTCAAGGTCCGGGAATTTCAGCCAAACGCCCCTGCAAAGACGACATCCAAGGATAACCTCATCGCGGGGCTCAATCAATTCTGGAACAAAAAGTCCATGATCGTACCTAATCTTGAGGAGATTGACTGGGATCACTACAAATTCAAGAGACAAGACATGGAGGGCGAAGATAAAGCCGTTTGGGAACTTGTTGGAGAAGAGGAGTGGGAAGATGACTCGGGGTCTGATGAGGACGACGATGAAGACGATGAAGCGCTTTGGTACTCTATGGGGAGGGGTGATATAGATGCGTTTGTAGAGAATGCAATGGATGTAGAAGACATGTGGGATGCCTGGGGACCTTAGAGTGGGATCCGGTATTTCTGAAGATTTTGTAATCTACATCTACGCGCTCACGGAGAGAAGAACGGTTAGCAAACTAGACAGATTATCATTGATCATCTAGAAGACACAATTCGTTGAACACTTCCGCTATCTGTGAGATCTTGCTAACTCCCCAGTCTCAAATGCCTTCTGTAGCGACCTTGTGATACATGACTGAGCTAGTCTCATAGGTTCGAGACCTTTAGACAGTCTTAAACATCGTTGTTTCGCGACCATAGACGCGAAACTCGAAAGGAAAAGCCAAACTGATTTTCTGATGCATTGCAAAAGACTTGAGAGTCTGATGTAAGAAAAAGCCAAACTGAAATTTCGTCGAACTGCACGGTCAGTAGATCACGCAAAGGCGCTTGGAGGCACTGTGAAGAACACGAGGTGGCGTTTCGCTGTCTCGAAGATGGCTTATCTTTCAGTCCTCAAACGCCACGCAAATCTGGTAACTCTGAGTTCTCAGTTCGCATCATCCTCACTCTCATCGTCATCACTGTCATCATCATCGTCATCATCATCCTCAGGAACTTGAGGTCCAGCCGAAGTGTCTGCGAACAAAGCAGTCACGGCTCCAGCTGCCGCCAAATCGATGGCCATTTGAACAATATCCGGGTGCGAAGCCTCCATTTCTATGAGAAACTGCTGCAATAGTTCAGGTGTTGAGATGTTACGAAGAAGATTCCGCACTTCTTCCCCGGACATGTCGTCCAAATGCTGGAAGGTATTCACTTCAGCGGACATAGCCCAGGAGTCAAAGTTGAAGTATCCCGTTTCACCACGGTTCTTGAGATATACCTTCTGCTGGCAGGACATGAGCAATAGGTCAGTAGCCGTACGTGAATCCCATTTAGCCAGGGGCCGCCAGGTGGCGTGAATTGGGTGGCTTGCGTCGAGGGTGAAGCCGGATTCATTGTGGTGCTCAATTCTGATGTTGGTGAATTCGGCCTTGTCGAACATGTCAATGTCCCAGAAGACGTACCCCCAGGGCAGTGGCTGGTAAGGGGTAACATCTCCATCAAATTCGTTCATAAAAATTGCAAAGCGACTTAGAATATGCCACGCGTTCTCTGGTCCGGGGTCGGGATCTTTGATGAAAGGAGTACGCATCATGAAGTCTGGAGTGTCCATCCGTGCCCACTTTCCTGGAGCTCCCTCGTAGTCATGCACAACACAGGTGAGCTGCTCGTCGTTACCGGGGAAGGGGGGTCTGGTTGGGAGATGGGGGTTCCAGTCAATGGGTGGATTGATACTTCGCATGATTCTTGCTCTCTCGATTCGCGACCCGGCAGTGAGAAAGTCTTTCAGAAAAGGAAGGCCTTGGGCAATGAGACTCATTGAACCAGGGCAAAGGGCATGGCTGATGTAGTATGGCAACTGGGTACCCAATTCGATATCCCGTTCGAGAAAAGTATTGAAAGCTGGAACTATTAGCATCATGTGTAATTATTATTGGTGAGAGACTTACAAGGTGCGATTTCGGTAACCAAGATGCCGCAGATGCTGGTCAGCTGTTCAATCTCCACGGCAGAATACTGGTTGTGAAAAGCCTTGAGAATACGATGTTCTTCCAGGTCCTTCAGGCAATGAACCCAGTGAGCCTCTTTATGCTCCTCCTCGGTTGGGCGTCTGTTCTTCCCATGATTATCATGCAGATGCGAGGCAATCATGAGCTTCGTGATCTTCAAACACGCGTCCAAACGATACAGCGCACGCTGAAAGCGCACCCGAACATTAGTGTTGATAGAAAATGCATTTTTGTACTTGACGACTGGATGTTTTTCAATGAGAGATGAAGGGAGGCGCTCCGCAAAGTATTCGACAGCTTTATGAAGACGCCACATCTCCTTGATTCGATCGAACGTGAGGAACTGGCGGTAGATGCGCTGCTGTTCACTCGAATAGACGCGATTGATAGCCTTGATGCCAGCTTTAAGGCCCCTCCATTCTGCCATTTTCATGTTGAAAGTCACGACGGCTTCCCGATAAACGGGTTCCTCCATGGAGTTGAAGAGGACGCATGATGCGATGTAGGCTGGACGTAGCTTGAAAGCGTTGTAAAGCTTCGGGCAGGAGAGCATGGCAGAACGGATCGAGGCTCTGTCGGGGATAAAGGACAGGGCATAGGAGAGAACTTCGGGAGGGATTTTCTCAATGGGAGGCGTCTCGTTGTTGCTCGCATCCCAAACCATGTTGATGTCACTCGTATCTGAGGCCATCTCGATGTCGTTCGTATACGAGGTCATGTCGATGTCGTTGGAGGACTCCATTGAGGAGCCTGGCTTGGAAGGGTCCGACATCGTGAGAAGTCAGCGAGAAGATGAAGAAGATTTCAAGAGTAAGAATTACCAGGAGAGAAGGGGTAAGGAGGAGTCTTCGGAGTTTGTTTACTGTTGGGCGTTTGTCCGTGAATCATCCCGCAGGTGACTTGGCAGTTGCTAGCAGTGTTTGCAGTTGCCTTGATAAGCAGCTCGCTTTAGGCAAACTTCGTCTACTTTGAGTCGCGAACAATTTTATGAATTTCCTCATGGATTTGTAGAGATGTTGTTGGGCTGTAGAAGCTTGATGATTGACGTCAAGCTGTATCTTTGGCTTTTTGTGTAACCTTCTTGCCAACGACCTGATGTATTTAGTTGCGAAACCACAATAAAAGTTGGGCTTCTGGATAACCTACATTAGAAGCGTTTTCACGAAATCTACAGAATTGATACCTTGCAGAGTAATTATTATCTGGTCCGATATCTACTGGTCTTGATGTTGTTCCCAAAGTCCAGAAATGAATCAAGGTCTCCTCACTTGGTCTTCAAGCCAGGTTTGTGCATCAGTACCTCCTTTGGTACTGTGGCTCCAAGTTCTCCTCCTCTCGTCCAGATCCTTCTAGTCATCTGTGTAACCGAGTGTCCAATCAGCCTACGAACTGCCAAGACGGCCCCGAAACATATTCCTTCGTGACCAAGCACCAATGCATGCGTTTTCTCATAAGCTGTCACCGAGCTTCCACGGCGTGTCTGTAATATATGCATACCATGTGTGATTTTGGGGACTGAACCAGGTGCGTTGCCTTCCCGGATCACATAATGATCCGAATCCCCAGTTTGCGACATCTCGAAACTCATCCCTTTGAATAGGGCTGTTTATAGGGTCGTACTTTTCCTGGACGGCCACGGTTACTCTGCAGGAAAAGAACCAAAGCGACATGGATCTACTCTGTCCGGGTTTCCCGAGTTCGGTGAGTAAAGGACTGTGAGTCGCTCGATCAAGAACATGTTCACAATCTGATCGAGCGGCTGTGGTTTTCGACCCGCATCCCCAGTAGTATGTGCTCGAATTGTATGATGGATCCCAGGCCTCCATGTTGTGACGCAAAAAGTTGGCGCTCGTAAGAGATAGAAGCGACATGAATAGCAATATGAACTGCATTGTGGCAGATGGAGCTGGTTTGTGTTCCTGAGATCGAATGTATCGTGTTGGCTTTATAAGTACCTTAAGTCAGATTATAACCAGGTATGGAGAAATTGCTTCCATGCCAATATAAGCGTGAAGAGAGTCTCCTTATGTGCATCTTATCTTCATTGATTCACCTCATGTCTCTCTCATGTACATAGGTACTTGATCACTGTATAATTGCGTATAGCTAGCTTAGCTAGTCCTGTGAATCGCAAGTTGAGTAGATACACATCAAGGCTCTGATTCAATAGGGACTGGAGCTCAAAGTGAATGAGTTATTCGCATGTTCTATTGAACGTCTTTAACACTAGGTTGTTGCATGCTTTGTGAATGGGCCGCTAGATGTGGTTTAACTTAATCACAGTGCTCTTTCAATACAGCAGTGACGACTGAGCGATGAATTTTGACTTACAAAGGGCTTGGGGAGATTTTGGTGTTGGGTGAAACTCCCACAGCACGAAGGGCACTCAGAAAAAGAAAAAAAGTCAAATGCATATTCTAAGAATCGCTCTAGAAGCTAGCATAAAGATTGATAGCAAGGTCAAACTCATATCACTGTAGTATCAATCAATCCCTGAGCCCTTACGCGCTTGTTGTGGGAAAGCGCTTGAGATAATGAGTAGTTGATTGAATGGCTATCTCAAGTTAATGGAAATAGGAATGCTCCCTTTCTCTCAAAATCCATGGTTAGGCTCCCAGCCCTTCTCTGTTAGAAAGGCTGTCCAAGTGTTGTTGTGTGGATTTACCATTACCCGGGCCCATTCATCCTGGCATTCGCGCGTCATCCCCCGATTTATAACATCGACGAATTCATCCTGCTGGATTTCGAAGGCAAAATGCCCGAGAGGCCCGGACATTATATAGATTTGGCAAGAACCCCAGTACTGGGTTAAGTGATCGGCTTTCCCAATACCGAACCAGCCTGTTTTGGAAATATCTTTCATCCAATGAAGGAGTTTGCTGCAATCCAATGAATTGTGTGGAGCTGTCTGTGATAAGTTAGTATAGAGGAAGCCTTGGATATTGCTGAGAAGTATCCCACCTTGCCACATTGCCAGGTATATTCGCCCTCCTGACTTGAGGGGTTGCGAGACACAGGATTCGCGGTCGCGAACGAGAGGAGGGAGACCAAACTTAGGTAGAGGCGCATGTTTTCAAACGGGTAGGTCTCCTTTATAATACTTTCAAGTGATAATCGTGGGACTGCTGTATAGTCAGAAGATCTTGGGGACATGAGAGAATCGACATGTTCCAAGAGCGTACTTCTTATAGGCAATCCGTCGTCCTCATTCAGTCGTCAAACGCTGCGATTGAAAGCAACATCACTGCTCAAGGCTTTGTGAATCACTGTTGAAGCTGCTTTGAATGGCAGCCAGACATTCGAGCACAAATCTGCTCTGCTATTCGTCACTTGAACCCATGGGCTAAGCATTTGTTCTTTGCGCATACAGTGAACGATGTTTGACTAGTCACGAATCACCGTGGGTCAGCTCCGGCTGAGCTCATTTAGTGCATATGAGTGCATCAGACGAATCATTGAGGTAAAATTGGCTGGCCTGGAGTCATACTATTGTGCATTTTGTGATATGTACATAGTTCATCAAACCTGTGATAATCCAATGGAAATACCCTATAGACGTAGTGTAGTCGTTGCTTACGGATCAATAGAAATGCCGAACCACTACCAACGATCATCCCTCCCGCGACTGGGGTGACAGCTCGGATGTCATAGCGGGGCACCACCTCGAGAGCTCCGACCTTCTTCCGTCTGCCTAGAGGAAGCTCAAACTCCCCAATCTTTGTACCGATCAATCAAATAGCATTTCTGTTACTTCGAGTCCATTATCTTTGACTTGTAACGCAACAAGACCGCATCTTCTACTTCTACATTATCAGATTTCTGAGTACCCCTCCTTCCGTTACCCCGCGCTTATGATCTGAAACCATCAAGCTCACACCATCGTGAAGCTCTCAGTATGGCTTCTGGTACAATCAGTGCCACGCCGCAGGCGGTGATGGGCCACGTTACGAAGCTCAGTGATAATGACCCCGACTTCCGTTTCATGGCCCTAAACGATTTACTTCAACTTCTGAATATCGCTAAACCGGACTTTCTGCACCACGACTATAATATCGCCGCTCGTACTGTTGATAGTCTCATCAAGGTGTTGGACGATCAAAATGGTGAGGTGCAGAACCTCGCAGTGAAGTGGTATGTTGAGCAGAAAGACCAATCTATGACGTGCTAACGGCAATCAGCCTGGGCCCATTTGTGGGCAAGATCCCGACACCCGTTATCGCTCCCATGATCGAGAAGCTCTCGTCTCTGAAGCTTAAGAACTCCGTGGACAATGCTGTTCCTTCACTTGCACTGCGAAACGTCATCATCGCTCTCCCTCGACCAGTTCCAGGCATCCCACCAACAAACGATGTGGGGGAAGCATATAGCGCCATCAGCCGCGTGTTGATCCCACGGCTTATTGGACCCGGCCCCAAAACTCAGGTTCCAAAGAACCCCAAGGTCCCTCTTCCTCCTGTCCCCGAGGGACTCCTACAAAATGAAGGCGACCTCAACGCAGAAGCTGTCGATGTCTTGATTGAGGTTGTCCGATGCTTTGGACCTATGCTCGTCCAGGTTGAAGTAGAGGCTATGCAAGAGGTTGTTATTCAGCTACTTGAAAGCGAGAAAGGGACATCAGTTGTCAAGAAGAGGGCTGTCGTGGCTATATCTATGCTCGCTGTCTATTTGTCTGACGAGCACTTGGAAGAAGTAGTCAGGCGAATCACCCTTGGTCTAACGAAGCAAATCAGCCCTGTTACCAGGAGGTTATACATCTCGATCCTCGGTAGTATGGCCCGGTCGATTCCCGCACGATTTGGACCACATCTTGCCAGTGCTGCACCCCTGATCATCAAGGCACTTAGTGAGGAGGAGCTTCAAGAACATCTCGATGCTCTTAGCGACGGAGACGATCTTGGGCAAGATTTTAACGAGGTCCGAGAAGCTGCTTTGGTAGCCCTAGATGCCTTCTTGGCCTCATGCCCCCAAGAGATGCGCCCGTTCACAGATGAAACCATAGAAGCCTGCCTGCGATATCTCAAATATGACCCCAACTACAACGTGGATGACGAGGACGAGGATATGGAGGATGAAGAGGAAGACGAAGAAATGGACGAGGACGACGAATTCGATGCCGATGATGGCTTTGAGGACGACGATGATGACGCTAGCTGGAAGGTTCGACGATGCGCTGCAAAGACCATCTACACAGTTATCTCAACACGTGGTAGCGGTGACTTGCTTGAGAACGGTGTTCTCTACAACCAGACGGCACCTCATCTTGTCAAACGTATTTCTGAACGAGAGGAGAACGTTCGCCTTGAGATAATTTCGGCACTTTCACTCTTGGTTCGCAAGACTGGTGAAGGACTTCCCACAACAGACCTCTCCCTAGACGATCTTGAGCCAGAATCCGAGACCCGCATCCCCATCAGCCGGAAACGAAGACGCCAGAGTAGTGGGGGAGGTGCTTCTGCGTCCCAATTCATGTCAGGATCTGGATTGGTTTCACCAGTCCTGGAGAAAATTCCTCCCAGCGGTCCACGAGCTGACTTGGCTCGCCTTACACCATCTATCGTTAAGGCAATCACCAAGCAACTCAAGGGCAAGACTATTCCTACCAAGCAGGCTGTCATAAAGCTTCTGGATGACATAGTTTCAGTTCAACACGGCGGATTGGCTGAGTACTTTGACCAAGTCATTGGGCCTATAATCGAGGCTATTCAGCCTACTGGTGCTGTAACTGCCTCGACTCAAGTGGCGTCCCATTCTGGCTCCTCTTCAGCGACCCCAAGCACGTTGAGAATCACTGCTCTTAGCGTGATCAGTGACATTGCCAAGACTCACTCGTCAACTATTCTACAGCCCTATCTTACGAAGATTGTCGATGGTGTTGCATCTGCTGCCAACAACCGTTTCTACAAGATCTCAAGTGAGGCTATCCGCACTGTTGAGGAGTTGATTAAGACGATTACTCCACCACGGTCACGTAATGCTGCTTCCAAGTACAAGGCTGAGCTGGAAAAGCTTTATACCGTCATTATAGACAGGTCTTCCGCCCAGGATGCCGATGCCGAGGTTCGCCAACGGGCCATTCATGCATTGGGAGTCCTTGTTTCGCGAACCTCAACCTCCGAGGGATCTTCCCTTCTCTCTGAAGATAAGGTAAAGACTGCTCTCGAAGTCCTCCAAGAGAGACTGAAGAATGAGACAACTCGCCTTGCTGCTGTCCGCGCTGTGGAGAACGTTGCCCGTTATGCCCGGACCCCCGAACAACTGGACAAGGTATGGGTTCAGGATGTTAGTTTGGAACTGGCAGCACAGCTACGGAAAGCAAATAGGTCGCTCCGTGGCTCCAGTATCATTGCTCTTCGTAACCTTGTCTTGTCGCCCGCCACGAAGGGTCAGCTCGAACCTGACACTATTCAAGGAATTGTCACTGAATTGATGCCTATCATCGTTAACAGCGATGCGCATCTCCTTGGACCGACATTGATTATCCTTGCAAGCTTGGTGCCCGAGCACCCTGAGCTGGTGGTCACTGATGGGATGATCGATGCCATCTCGCAGCTGCTCAAGGAACATCACGCAGGAATCGTTCTTGACCAGCTTCTTGTGCTAGTCAGCAATATTGGCGACAGCGGAGTCGGCCAGGGGCTCATGCAGGGACTTCTGAAAAACGTCAGCGTTGCAGGTGATCCTCCTGTCGTCGGTAAAGTCATTGGAACTTTGCTCGTTACCGGTGGAGACTCAGTTGGTGTCAAGCTTGATAGCTTTGTCACGGAGCTCTATACAAGTGCTAAAACGAACGACGAAGCCCGAGTCAGTCTTGCACTGGCTGTTCTAGGCGAAGCCGGAAGGAGACTCGGAACAAGCTCGACCATGAAGCCTGATCTTTTCTTGGACCAGTTCCACGAGGAACCAGACAAGGTTTCTCTCTCGGCAGCCGTGGCTCTTGGCCAGGCAGGTTCCGGCAATGTTCCGGAATTTCTTCCCGTCATCTTGAAGACCATGCAGAAAGGCGGACACACTCAGTATCTCCTTATTCAGTCCATCAAGGAAATCCTGCAATCGATCTCTGCACAGTCTACTGACCTGCGAAACTACGCCCCAGCTATCTGGGACGAGCTTCTCAAGGCTTCCGACAATGCTGACAACAGAGTCGTTTGTGCTGAATGCGTTGGACGACTTGTTACACTCGACCCTGCCGTTTTCATTCCACGCCTTCAGGTATGTATACTCAAGCCCTTCCGTTCTGAATGTTCTAACTCTCATAGGCTCTCCTGAAGGACCAGTCTTTGGGTATTAGAGGAATGGCCGTTCAAGCTGTTCGCTATACCCTTCCTGAAAGTGACGAGGTTTTGGACGTGATGCTACGGGAGGTTCTAATTCAGATGCTCCTGACAATGCTACAAGACTCCGATATGGATATTCGCCGACTGGCAATGATCACGCTCACTACAGCTGCTCGATCGAAGCCAGATCTAATTCACCCGCACTTGGGAGAACTAATGCCATTTGTTCTGCAAGAATCGGTCATTAAGAAGGAACTTGTGAAGGAAGTGATGATGGGTCCTTTCAAGCACACCGTCGACGATGGCCTTGAGGTCCGAAAGGTGCGTTTACAATCAACTCGTTGTGAACAGGAACTGACTTGTAGCAGAGCGCGTACGAGACACTGTACGCCCTGATGGAGACTGCATTCAGTCGCATCAATAACATCGACTTTTACGATCGTGTCGTCGCTGGTCTCAAGGATGATAATGATATTAGGCAGCTCTGCAATCTCATGGTGACCAAGCTGATCGTGATCGACCCCGATGAGACAACTCGACGTTTGAACTCGATCGCTGAGGCGTACAGAACTGTGCTCTCGGTGAAGCTTAAGGATAATGCTGTAAAGCAGGACGTGGAGAAACAAGAGGAAGCCAACAAGAGCATTCTCAGAGTGACTTCGCTCCTAGGAGAGAAGATGAAGGCCATGACTGGTAACGCCGGGGCAGCTACCAGTAACGCTGGTGCCGCCAGTACCTGGACAGGATACTGGGATTGGGTCAACAAGGAGTTTGAGAAGCAGTTGAAAACACTGAGGGAGGAGAACAACCAATTGCAGACCCGGATGGTCTAGTACCTAGACGGCAATGGCGATGACAATACTTCAAGAAGCAGTTCAGAAAACTCGCCCGACTCATCCTCTAGTTAACACAACGATCGGTGCCCCGAGGACTACCACATGGCGCGTGGGAAAGAGGTACTATTTTTTAAAGCAATTCCAATATTTATACGGCCTTTTTGGACCACGGATGGTTAGCGGTGGTGGCGGACGGATCCTACAAAGCGAGAAGATTAGTTGCACTACTACACGAACCACGAGTTTTATTTGTTAAAGGTCTTTGGAATAACTTGCTTTCTCGTTTATTGGTTTGATTACTCTGTGACCTCTTCATTGTTACTACTAGCGACTGAACCACTCAATCAGTTTGGGGGCCAAGATCAAGTGGGCATGTTAATAACCAGGAAGCCATTCTCGTTTCTTGATAGACCTCCCGAGATGATTCTAAAGCTATCTTTAGATTAAAAAGTGGTTGCCGTTGAGGATTAGGCTCATATCCCTTGACTCATCTCGCCTGTGTATCTTTGCCCATAAACACCTACTCGTCTTGTAGCTGAGATACTCTCAACATTATTCGGCGCAGGATGATGCCTAAATGGGTAAGTGGGATAAAGAGCATGATCGCCAGGCCAAGGAATTGTGAGTCGAGGACTGCATAGTGGCCAGGATGTTATGCGGGGGATTATGTACCTTGCGGGAGGATAACGCGCCGTCTTATTTATATAAAGCTCAATCACCGCATTCATTTTTAGCGGCTCGAGTCCTGTATTCATCGCTTCAGTCTTTGGGTGACTTACATGATGAAGATCCAAGTCTCTTTTTTGCTTTTACTCACTGGTGATGTACTCGCTGCAAAGAACTACCATTGCCCGCCAATTGGCCCCGTCCTCCCTGCACCAACAAACCCAAGCTCACATCAAAATGTGAAACTTGCCATTGAAGCTATCACAGAGACTATAAAGGCCTATTCGAGCCTCCTGCACAGCACAGCTGTCTCAGTCGGTGTCACGTCAATTTACGAAGACAAACCATTGCTGGATTTTCATCATACGCCAGAGAATCTCGATCCTCGAGGCGTGAGCAAGATCGATGCCGACTCGGTTTATCGCATTGGTAGTATCTCTAAGACGTATACTACCCTCGCTGCGCTTAAACTCAAGGGAGTGGGCATGCATGATCCAGTGACGAAATATGTCCCCGAGTTGAGGAAGTTGAATAAGCAGCAGAGTGAGAATAATGCGATCACGACTGTTGACTGGGATAAGGTATCGCTGCAGGCTCTTGCATCGCACATGGGAGGCCTGCCCGCTGATTGTAAGCTTTGCGTTCATTGAGAAGTGAGATACTGATGTGTGGTAGTGGTGACGGATTTGACGAGCTTTAGGAATTGGACTGACCTGGGTCTTCCTGTTCCGCACGATGTCTTAGGATGTGCTGGTCTTGTTGGAATTCCTCCTTGTGAATCCCAAGGTGAGTAATAATCATCAAACATGGACTTGACTTACGTGGGTAGACTTCTGGTACAATTTTGGCAAACGACCTCCGACTTTTGCACCTTGGAGCAACCCAGTTTACTCGAACATCGCCTTCTTCGTCATCAGCCTAGTCATAGAGAGAGTTTCGGGAGAATCGTTCGAAGACTTTGTGCAGAAGAATGTTCTTGATGTCGCGGGGATGAATAGCACGACTTATGCGAAGCCCGATGACTCCGTGGGAGCCATTGGGCCTGACGATATCTTCTGGAATAGTTCTATCGGACTCCTTGGCCCGTAAGTCGGATCGTGTCCGTTGGTACTAGCATCTATCTGACTTGTACAGGGGTGGCTCGTTCTACTCATCAACAAAAGACCTCCTCGCTTTCGGATCTTCTATCCTCAAGCACGAGTTCTTGGACCTGGCGGAAACTAATGAGTGGCTCAAGCCTGTGACTTTTACGGGTGGGAGGGGACAGTTTATCGGCGCGCCATGGGAGATTGTGCGATCTAATAAGCTGACCTCTGACGAACGGGTGGTCACCGCCTACACCAAAGGAGGCGATATAGGAACTTATCACTCCATTTTTGCAATGATTCCGGACTATGGTATAGTTGTAAGTGTATTGGTGGGAGGACCTGAGAATGCGGGAGGTCTTCCCTATGTATTCTTCTCAATGATCGCAAAGGCTCTTGTGCCTGCACTCGAAGCAGCGGGTAAAGACCAAGCGAAGAAGACATTTGCAGGGACATACATCAACGAAGATACAAACTCGACTCTCATTCTCGATGTTGATGACGAAGGTCCAGGGTTAAGCATCATAAAGTGGACAGTCCGCGGAACAGACGTCTCGACACACTGGCTTCACTATCTCTCCGTGCTCAACCCCAACGTACCTAAGATCTCACTATCTGGACGACTATACCCTACAGATCTCAAAGCGGGTAACAAGACAGCGTGGAGAGCAATGTTCAGAATTGGTACGGCGAGTCAAATTGGGATGCAGGAGGGGTTGTTGTTCTGGGAGGATGCGAGTTGTATGAGTTGGGCGATGGTAGATAGAGCTGCGTATGAGTTTCGGGGATTAGATGAGATGGTGTTTGAGAGTGAGGATGGAAAGGCCGGGGAGGTTGAGTTGTTGGGATTTAAGACTACTTTGAAGAGGAGTGACAAGGAGTGATGAATAGGTGTATTGTGTCTATATAAGAAGTACCAAAGCTCGCCAAATCGCTTTCGTTGTCTGCGATCGTTGCGTAGAGGATAGCCATTGGATGCATGCCGTAATCTGATTGAGAAGATCAAGTGTGGTATTGTGTCAAAGACGAGGACTCGAGACGTTGATGAGAGGTATCGTGCATGGCAAGGCTACAGCGTAATGAGTGTCGAATGTTAAACGTCGAGGCTGCACAGTAGGAGATTGAAGAAGAAGGGCTTCTTCTGTAAAAGAAAAGTGATAAGTAAGTTAACAGAAAATAAGGATGAAAGGAAAATGTACCCTGGTTTCGAACAGAATGAGACGGTGACGCTCTGCGGAAGCAGTGCCAGAAGACGAGGATGAAGGTGGGGACGTTGACTAACACGCCAACGATGGCGACTATGACCTCCACGGGGAGGGCCATATTGCGAGATTTGGCACCTGAAGGACTGTAATTTTAATCCAAGAGAAAAGCAGAGCACTTGAGAAGTTCAAGGGGCAGTTCTGTAACAGGAAAAGTAAACATGTCAAACGTGAAGTATGTGGAAGCCAGAGATGATATATATGCATCTCAAAACTTCGCGAATTTTGGCAAACAATCCCCCTACCTGCTCAAAAAGGGAAGACAAAAAAAGCCATGACGAGACTAGCCTAGGTGATCTGCAGGCCAACGTCGTTTCCCAATGGCTGAGCTTGGCTGATTCTTCCGCGGCTCCGATACCCTATCCGTGTCAGTCCTGGCGACGGTGGCGCATGGTATTGTGATTTGGGTAAGACATGAAAACGCGAATTCTGGCCAAACTATCATGGCTCTTCCACGCTTGTAAGGAGTTTTGGTTGTTTCTCTCGCCCGAGAGCATCGTTAGCCCACGCATCATGTTCATCGTGGTTCATTACGAAACCACTGACCCTGTTATAAAATGGTGAGGGGAAGTCTCTGTTTAAATACTTGAGCTGCCTGAATCATAAAAGCCCATCTCATAAAAATGACCCGTGTATTAGTTATAACTGAACAAGGAAGAGACCTACCAACATTGTCATCTGGCATCACGTTTATGGGGTAGGGCTACATATTCTCTGCGCCCAAAGTGCATGATAAGGGATTTTTTAGATTGTCTCAGCTATAACCTGTCCTTGATTGAAGAACCCCCAACTAAAGTGTTCTCTTCAGATTGGTCAACGATTGGCTCTACCAGCCCTGGCTCACCTTTCTGCATGGCGGATGTGATTGAGGAAACGCGAATTTTGGCTGCCAATCAGGAACCTGAGGAATAAGCCTCACTGGAGCGCTGCTGCATGGTGACCATGCCCTCCAAATCAGGCTCTGAAAGAGTACGTATCAAACGCGAATTTTGGACAGAGGCCGGGCAGCTTTGACCAGGTAAGTAAGAAAGCCTGCTGGTATATTTCTTAACTGGGTCGATACTCCAAGACCTAATCCTTCCTTTCATTCACAACTCCCTGTATGACACCTTCATCACTTACCATTTCTAAGAGGTCCTTCTTCCTCCTGAATCTATTCAACATGCCGCAAGCACCAAGAATTCCGCCCACTGTATGGGAAGCACACAGACCTCGCATAACTGAGCTGTACGTCGATCAAGACAAGACTCTCGACGAAGTCATCCAGATCATGGCCGAATCTGGGTTCCGTGCTACGTTAGTCCGATTGATTCCAGGTTCCTATGACATGTCTGATCATAGGCAGAAAGCCCCAATATATTCGCAAAGTGAATGTCAACTGGAAACTGCAAAAGAATTACACCAAAGAAAAATGGCAGCATGCGGGCGCTTTAGTTGAAAAGCGTCAGGCAGAAGGAAAATTGACGGAACTCAGAATCGACGGTAAAGTCATCTCAGAGAAGAGGAGGAAGAAAGAGTTGAGAAGATATCATGGTTCAAATGTTGAAGAAGATTGTAAGTGAAACGTGCATGGATGCAGACACCTACTAATCCGTTGTGTTTGTGAAGTCGTTAGTGCCAGTATCCATGGGGTGGTTGCTTTTACGCCGCCATCTTCGAACTCCAGGGCCGTTCTCATCAACTGCCTCCCTTGGCTGAAGTTCAGAGAAAGCTTTAATAACCTAAGTGAGTTTGGTCTTAGCCCAGCCGTCGTATGTCGATACTGATCCAACACAGTCAAGAGTCAGCCACCACTATTCGGTCCAAAGCAACGAAATGGACCAATTTTGGATAATTCTACGGAAATCCTCCGACACCAAGAGCCACCGTGGTTGCATATATTCAACTCGCTGGCCTTTCTTTGCTCCAATAATTTGATGGAACTCGAGAGCTCCGCCTACAAACTTCTCCAGGTCGCAATATCGAGTGGCTTTCTCATCAAGATGAAGCGTCTATTTACAATGAGGGCACCGACCCTCGAAATATTTGCAAGACACCTTCTGTTTGTGGCACTCAGAGTCTACGGAAGCAGAAGAATCGAGACCCTGCGTTTCTTACTCGAGTCTGGGGTCAGCCCTGATAGCACTGATCCGAATGATTACACATACTCTGTGCTCCGAAAGGCTGTGTGGCTGGAAGACCATGCCGCCGTTCAACTCCTTCTTCAATTTGGGGCGGATCCAAACAAAAAGCTAGAAGGTACCGGAGACAACACGCCCGACACCCCTCTCAATTACGCCCTATATTGGAGTGATAGAGAAATGGCTCAAATTTTAATTGATTCAGGGGCAGATGTAAATCATGGATTTAAGAAGCCTCTGACCAAAGCTGTCGAAAGACGGGACTTGGCCCTCACAAAACTCATGTTGGAAGCTGGGGCAGACCTAGCGAAGCTACCAGCAAAAGGTCTTTCGGTGTTATACTTTGCAATCGAAGTTCAGGAATTGAGTTTGGTCAACATATTGATTAAAGCTGGAATGAGCCCGAACCTATTGATCGACGAACTTCAAGAGAAGGATATTCAATATCTGAAAGATGAGTTGGACATGCTTGATAGTCCTTTACAATACGCAGTTTTCATTGGCAATGTTGGCATTGTCAAGCGCCTCATTGAAGGTGGCGCAGTCCTGGACATATTCATTGATCCAGAAAAGCTCAATAAGATGGAAAGATCTCTGCTTTCAAGAAAATTCTTCACTCCGCTACAGGTATCAGTCCAGGAGCGCGCGTATGAAATCAACAAAGTCTTGTTGGATGCAGGCGCAGGCGTTGATTTCCGGCATCCAACCACTGGAACAGCATTGCAGTTAGTATGCGGCTCACCAGTGGAGGGAGAAGGAAAGAAGATAGAGCTGACCAAATTATTTTTGGCAAAAGGGGCAGATATCAACTCTCTGCCTGGTGAACCTGGAGGGAGAACAGCGATGCAGGCTGCGGCAGAATATGGGAATCATGACCTCTTAAAGCTGCTTTTCACCAGAGGCGGCAACCCCTTTGCCCCTGCCGCTAAGAGAGATGGGTTGACCGTTTTCCAAGCCGCATTGAAGTCCCGCTCTGCTGAGCTTGTGACTTATGTCTTCTGGGAATTGGGGAGTTCCTGTAGCTGTTTCAGTTTCTTCGACGGAGCAAACTATCTAGAAGAGGCAGTATCTACTGGCAGCTTGCAACTTCTAGAAACGGTATTGAAGTTCTGGAAATGCTATGGGCTACATTGGCCAAATGAATTCATTTCGTCGGCCCTCAAAATCGCCGTTCGCAGCCGCTTCATCTATCATATTCTAGGTCTCGGCGCTGAGCCGTTTACCGTCCGCTTATGTACTATCCCCGAAGAAGAGGTCAATTCCATGATCTGCGAATCTATTTCGAATGGCGATAAGAGAACATTCGATTGGTTGATGGAACGTTTCGTCGGGACCAAGTTGGATTTTGCCCAACCTGGATATTCAACACCTCTCTGGACAGCACTCCACCAAGGGAACAAATATATGACAGAACGCTTACTCAATGCTGGCGCAAATCCCAATAAACCATCAGCGGTCATATGTCGCGAGAGATACATCCGTTGTTGTCATTCCACCGGACCCGAAATGCCATTGAAGCAGGCAATATGCCAATTCGACAGATTCATAGAACTGCTCACTGACAGAGGAGCTAACATTCATTGTTTGATCGATGGTAGCTTAACACCCCTCCTCCTTACCCTCCAGATACGAAAAGAAGATGAGGCTGTCTTTCTTCTCTCGAAAGGAGTAGATCCAAATGTGGTGGATATTTCAGGTAGATATACTGCGCTTGGGTTTGCTCTTGATCGCCAAGCCTTTCTTTCGACGGTGCAAGCACTTATTCAACATGGTGCAGATGTTAACAGGCCTTCAAAATGGGGGATGCCACTTGAACAAGCCGCGCGAGGACCATTCTGGAATCACGATGCTATAGAGAGATGCCAATTACTTCTGGCAACTGGCGCCGACGTCAATGCTGATTTCAGAAGCACTGCACTCAAGTCAGCTGTTTCTAGCGGTCATGTGGAGCTGGTCAAGTTTCTTATTGAAGCAGGCGCTGATGTCAATGCCTCAAAGACTGGTATGACAGCGCTTGAGGTGGCCGTCCATAAGAACAACACGGAGCTGGCAAAGCTACTCATCGAAGCTGGCGCTAGCTTCGATACCTCCTCAGTTCAAATCAGTGCACTTCAATTGGCTTTAAGCAAGAATGATCGGGAACTCGCAGCGCTCTTCCTTGCAAAAGGCGCTGATATAAATGACTTGACATTCGGGGAGACTTTGCTCCAGAGAGCGGCCAATCTAGAGAACTTAGAATTGGTAAAGCTTCTCATTAATCTAGGTGCCGATGTTGACGCAAAAGTCGCTGACAGTCCCGCAACAGCTCTTCAGTACGCCTCAATGCATGGTAGCGTTGAGATTGTCAAGTATCTCGTCGAACATGGAGCCTCGGTCAATGAAGAAGCTAGTCCTTTCTACGAAGCAACAGCTCTCGGTCTTGCGATTTATAACGACCATACTGAGGCAGCCTTATATCTCATCGAAAAAGGGGCATCAATCAACAAATATCCCACTGCTGGCGGTGCAACACTTCTTCAGCTGGCCGCAGAACATGGGAACCACGAAATTGTGACCCATCTGGTGGAGAACGGAGCGGCAGTCAATGCAGCACCCGCGACTAAAGGAGGGGCAACCGCTCTTCAATTTACGGCGATCAATGGCAACATCAAAATGGCTGTTTTTCTTCTCGAGAACGGGGCTCATGCCAGCGCCAAAGGATCAGAGGTTGATGGAAGAACTGCACTTGAAGGAGCGGCAGAGCATGGCCGACTTGATATGGTCCATCTTCTGCTAGACAATGACGAAGAACCTGACACGATTGAGGAAAGGTGTTGTAATGCAGCAGAATTTGCAGAGGCTGAACACCATGACGTGATTGCTAGGGTATTGAGAAACTATAAAAGGCCATAATGTTTAGGCGGGATGGGAAGCAAATATTTCGTTGATGATTGTATTCATACCTAGGTTATCGAGATTGTGTTGCTGCACTTGAACTGCCATGTCTAAGCTACGTACTCCTGAACAACCACACCATCTTAAGCCTCCTCCTTGTTCTTGTTTCTCTCATCCATCTCGACCTGCTCAACACTAGCAGTCTCGATATCCTTCTTTTGGTGTTGAGGCAGATTCTCGTCGTGAACACCAGCAACAGCATGCTCAAAGGCACGGCCACGCTTCTCAGGACCAAACATGGTGGTGAACATGATACCGAGGGCAATGATAGCAGTGGCAATACCCATGACAGGGCCATAAGCCTCAACCTTGTCACCGTTCTTGAGTGTGACGAATGTCTTTTCGGCGATGGCGTTGACAATCTGGGCGGAGGGAGATGAGATCATGTTGCCGATCTGGTAGGTGACACCAGGGAATGAAGATCGGAAGGCAGGAGGCGACAGCTCGTTGAGATGGATGGGAATAACACCCCAGGCACCCTGAACGAAGAACTGGATAAAGAAACCAGAAGCACTCAGTCCTCTCTCGGTTGTGGGGAGAATCCAGGCTGGGATCATGAGGGCGGACATGAAAGCCGAGAAGATGATGGCACGGCGACGACCAACGAACTGGCTGAGGTATCCAATGATTGTACCACCAACACAAGCGCCAGTCTTCATGAGAATCGAGGCACGAGAAGCAGCAGAGTTGTTGAGTTCCTTCTGCGTCAGCATGAAGGTAGTGTAGGAGTCTTGAGAAGTGTGCGAGTAGTAGTTGAACCAAGTCATGAGGAAACAACAGTAAACACACATCTTCCACTCAGCGATAAGCATCTTCTTGCAGTCTGCCCAGAAAGCACCGGGAGTGGAAGACTGCTTGCCCTTGGCGCGGGCTTCGAGGAATTGTTGGGACTCGGGGAAGAAGATACGAACGATGCCGACGGCAATTGAGATGCCAGCTGATTGATGTTAGTAAAGATCAAATACTAAGATTTGGTGATGAAGACTTACCAGCAATCCAGAAAACAGTCTTCCAACTCTCAGTGCTACCTCCGACGCCAAGGTTGGCGCATGCAGCCAAGACGTAGCCGAAAGAGTAGCCCTGCTGCAAGATACCGGACATCAAGCCTCGAGCGTTGGAGCTAGAGCGATATTAGCACGGAAATAAAAACATTCTCCAAAACTTGGCAAACTTGGCATGATGAAGTTCAATTGGGGTAGGTTTGACTTACGGGCACGACTCGAGAGCCATGGCGATGGCATTGCCGTAGACTCCGCCCATGAAGAGACCAAAGAGACTTCGCACCGCGAGGAACTGCTGGAAGGTTGTGCTGTAGATGGTGGCGATCTGAAGAACACCAAGGATGATCATGTTGAAGACCATGGGCCACTTGCGACCCCACTTATCACCAGCGAGACCGAACATGGCGGCGCCGACAGATCGGAGGAGAAGAGTGAGGGTGATGGCGGTGGTGATGGAGGTCTTGCTGGTGTCATAGTAGGCCGCCAGCTTCTTGGTCTGGATTGACAGAGCGTGGAAGTCGAATGCATCAGCAGTCCAGGCGCAGAATCCCACAAGGAAGAAGATCCAATCCTTGCCAGAAAGCTGAGCCATAAGACTGATGGGGTTCTTGATGGGATCTGGGTCCCGCCACTCAGTGGTCTCTTCACCATTCTCGTTGGTGATCACAACACGCTGCTTCCAGATGAAGAGATCACTGAGAGCTTGCTTGGCTGTGGGAATGACACCCTTGACCACGGGGCCAGCGGGCTCGCCTGCAGATGGTTGCTGGACCATTGTAAATATGCTTATACAGGTCTTGTAGGGAGAAGAGAGTTGGGAGGGGATGATGGTTGGGGAGAATTGAGTTTACGGGGAGAAGAGGGGGGATTTATATCCTTTTTTTGCGCAACGCCAGCCACGGCCGCAGATCACAGCAACAAGCTTAATGTGTTATCTCCGATTACAGCATCACTAGCCAGTCCCCATATCATGCAGTGCAATGGTAACATGTCGCACCAACACAAAACCCTAGAGTTACAGTAGACGTGGGGATGGGTCTCGAAGTTGGGGTACTCGTCTAGCGGATCATGCCCGTGAACAGAAAGTGAGGTGACCACCCTAGCCTTGTTCTGTTCCCCGCAGAGCGAAGGAAGTATGGGGATGGAGAAGGGGTTGTCATTTGTTGAGCCGGGTGAGAACGGAGGGAGGAAGGATTTTGGTTTGTTGACTGGGATCAAGGGTGAGAGTTTGTTGTCTGTGTGTGTATGCGGGGGAGAACAGGATGACAACGGATCCGCAAGTTTATACGAATGTACGGGTTTAGACAATACAATGTGATAATAATACGACATAGTCACTCATTTTTGCAGCGTTGTCTTGTTTTTTGGTATCTCGTTATATGACATATCCCCCTCTCGCCATATCCTATGACGCTGTATCACTCCATCACCCACCAAAAGAGGGATGGAAGCCATGAAACACAATTGGTCACATGGGATTAATCACCAAGATGACAACCCCGTTCGCACACATAACAAAAGGTGGACACCTCCAAGACGTGCGGAGAGGCCGAGCCAGACCTGTTCGGCAATACGGCACCGCAGTGCTTCTCAGTGTAACTGCCGATCACCCCGGAATTTACGCTTATACCACTTTAACGTTAGGGTTTGGCATAACATTTTAAGGCTCCCTGTTAAGCTTACCTTGCACTGTGAAATATGGGGCCCATCACACCCACTGGCTCTGCGGGGAGAGACAACTAACACCTAAAACTAGAACTAGCAAGGGCAGAACGTAGGCAGAACTTTTTCTTCACAGTCCCCGCTTACGCTGTAACTCACTACAGAGAAAACAGAAGCAAGTGGAGGCATAATTGGGGGAGATACATGCCGAGTCTCCATCTCGATAAGTGACCTTGGCGTTGGAGGTGAAAACGTATTGGCGTTTTTCTTGGTCACATCTAGGGTCGAGGTCAGTGAACTTGGAGGTGTAACGATGACCCATGACGGGCGGTTGTTGGTTTAATCCCTCGTTGGTCCATGCTTACATGCATCGTCTGTGTGAGTGAGTTAGGATTGTTCTGGAAGTTGATCGCCGTGGCACTTCTGTAACATCGTCCCTCTTTCGCCAGTCACTTTTGCAGTCCGACTGTTTTTCTTGGTTGGCGATCATTTAGACGGGATGACCTCACTAAGTGCGTCTTGGCTGACTCGGGAAATAATCGCCTTGGCGCCGAGACGGTTTCTAAATGAGGAAATCCGTCGCATTGCACCCGACTTCATCTATCACCAACAGCAACTGTTTTCTGGCACGTCTGTCGCTCAAGACCAGCCAAGTTATCGTGAATCCTCACCAAAGGCTTCTAGAGATAAGGGACAACACAGAATGTCAAAGCTTTACGAGTCGAGTCCACTGAGTCAATCCTCCCTCCGTCTTTTCCCCAAAGTGAACAAGGATTCCCTCCTCGGTTGGAGATTGAATCGCGGGGCTAGGCTGCATCTGCTCCTTTAGTCACAACCTCCGATCAGCATTAACCCAACAAAGTAATTGGCTAGAAAAGTCGACGCACTCTTCATCGCACTGATTGGTCCTCGACCCCCAAAGTCTCGACGTTCTAGTAGCCGCTCGTACGATATCTCCAACCTCCACTTGAGGGGAATGATGCACCTCTACTCTAGCTGGGGAGTTTCGTATGCCCGAGGTCAAAGCAAATATTGACTTTCCACTGATATCCGGGGTATCTGGGGGCTTGTTGCACTTGCTCAACAGTGAGAGATTAAGGTCTGTGTCAGAGACAGCGTCGTTGTGTTAAACCAGAAGTGAACCAGAAGTATATTTACTAACTTTA
>JAAOAR010000025.1:0-30583 GCA_013395995.1 Fusarium pseudoanthophilum | reverse complement strand
CATTGTATGTCCTTGGTTCGGTATGTATTGTCTGTCGGCCTGAAAGCCGAAGGTCCTTTGATAGTCCGATCGGACAAGAGAGATCTGACTCGATGTTGTGATAGATATAAACCCATTCCAAGGATCTTCAAGGCTTCAATTCTCTCCCCCTTTTCGATATTGTTCTTCCAAATTCTTCATTATGGCAGAAAAACCCAAAGTCCTCTTCCTGGGCAGCACCAAGCAGTAAGTTCTGTCAATACCCTAAGGAACATGAATGTTCTATATTCTCTCTCTACAGATATCATAGTTAACGTGCTGCTCTAGAGCTCATGAAGAGTTTGCATCGCTCTGTGAGATTGTAGAACCTGTCTATCCAAAGTCGAATGAGCGATCTGCTTTTATAGAAGAGACCAAGTCTGGTGCTTTCGATGGAGTCAAAGCTATCTATCGTACAAACAAGTCTGTTGGTATAACCGGAATCTTTGATGCTGAATTACTGGATGTCTTGCCCAAGTCACTCAAGTTCATTTGTCATAATGGTGAGTGTTTCGAGTATGCAGTGACCAGGTTTACTAAATGACTACTTCAGGCGCCGGATATGACCAAATTCATGTCTCTGAATGCACCTCTCGTGGTATTCGTGTCTCAAACACACCCACAGCCGTAGACGATGCCACGGCTGACATCACCATCTTTCTTCTCATCGGCGCCTTGAGAAACATCTCATCCTCAATCTTCACTCTCCGAGAGGGAACTTGGCGGGGTTCCCCTCCACCTTCGCTTGGTCATGATCCTCAAGGCAAAGTGCTAGGCATTCTGGGTATGGGAGGTATTGGCCGCAATGTTGCACGCAAAGCCCGCGCTTTTGGCATGACTGTGAAATACCACAACCGGAGCCGTTTATCACCTGGTCTAGAGGACGGTGCTGAATATGTTGACTTCGAGACACTCCTTAAAGAAAGTGATGTTCTGAGTCTCAACTTACCCCTGAACGTGAGTCTAGCCATGATTAGAGTATTCTCGGGGCTTTGAACTGACCTTTTACAGCCCAAAACCCGACATACTATCGCAAAGCCTCAGTTCGACATTATGAAGCGTGGCATTGTAATCGTCAACACCGCTCGTGGTGCAGTGATGGACGAAGCTGCTCTCGTCGAAGCTCTCGAATCAGGACAAGTTGCCAGTGCTGGTCTTGATGTCTTTGAGAACGAGCCTGAGGTTCACCCCGGACTCTTGAAGAATAAGAACGTCTTGCTTATTCCACACATGGGAACGTGGACTGTAGAGACCGAGAGACTGATGGAGGCTTGGGCTATGGACAATGTTCGTCTTGCAGTGACAGAAGGAAAGTTAAAGAGTATCGTTTCTGAGCAGAAGGACTTGCAATAGACGGTAACACTGTCTGCACATTAGAGTGTCAACGGTTTAAAGAGCTTGGAACGTATGGAATGGGCGAACAAAAAATAGATAGCCCACATGAAGCTCTACCTATTAGGCTACACACATCCCAATCTGACCTAAGGCTTTGAGTACTTGGGATGAAAGTCTTTCATCTCATCTTACACTAGATCGGATAATAGATTGCAAATAACCTTATATCTGCTTAATTGACTTTTAGCTGGCTACCTTAAATTTAAACAGCTCAACGGTTGAAGCAAGCCTGGTAAAACAATAAACCCAAAGCAATCCAGAGCACAAGCAATACGTGACAGCTTCGCCTCCGAGGCTACGTGGAAGTAACCCAATTTTTGTACAATAAATAGGTAGTCAGAGAAATCATAATAAAAAATCACATGAGAAGCAACAATGTTAGAGTCAGAATATCTCTTTTTGAAGTTCTACTCTATCCTGGCCACGGTTGACGGGCCTGCCTGTATCGAGTTACCATCTCATCCATCCCTATGGGGGAGGTCTCGTCTTGGTCATATCCGTCCATATCATTCCATTCATCATCCATTTTTATAATCTCGAAGGGGGGAATCATGATTAGCAAAAAAGCCAACGCCATTTTGTTGAAAAAGCAAGATTTTTTTGCCCCTCCCTGCACCCTGCGAGGAGTCTTCTCTTTGATGATGTAGAGAAGTAACCCAAATAAGCAGAAACAAAGAAGAGAAGAGAAAAAAAATCAGAAAACCGCAGATGTCCTTGTAACTCTCCCAACCCATATGCCACGCAAGTTCATGCTGTTGAAACTAGAATTTTGCCGATTGTCATGTCGACAGAAGAGGGAAAAGTTCGTTACACGTAGGAATCCAGTTGAAGGATCCTGGGTATTGATTACACACGCTTAGTAGCGGTAGATATCGGCCTTGAAGGGACCCTCGACGGTGAGGCCGAGGTACTCAGCCTGGACCTTGCTGAGGGTGCTGAGCTCAGCCTGGCAGTGGTCGAGGTGGAGACGGGCGACCTCCTCGTCGAGGATCTTGGGGAGGACGTAGACACCAACGTCGAGCTTGTCGGTCTTGGCGAACTCGACGTACTTCTCACCCCAAGCCTTGTCAGCGGCCTTGTACAGCATGATCTGGGCAAGGACCTGGTTGGTGAAAGAGCAAGACATGACGAAAGAAGAGTGGCCAGTAGCACAGCCAAGGTTGACAAGACGACCCTCAGCAAGGAGGATGATGTGACGGCCGTTGGGCATGAGGAAACGGTCAACCTGGGGCTTGATGTTCTGGACAGAGCTGGCGTTGGCCTTGAGCCAAGCAACGTCAATCTCGATATCGAAGTGACCAATGTCTGTTTAACAATGTCAGTGATGAATCATTATTGAGTGAAAGAGTGATAAAAACTTACTGCAGACGATGGCGTCGTTGGGCATAGCCTCGAAGTGCTCGCCAGTGAGGATATCACGGCAACCGGTGGTGGTGACGAAGATTTGACCGACCTTGGCGGCCTTCTCCATGGTAGTGACTTGGTAACCGGCCATAGCAGCCTGGAGAGCGTTGATGGGGTCAATCTCGGTAACGAGGACACGGGCACCCATGCCGTGGAGGGCCATGGCGCAACCCTTACCGACATCACCGAAACCGGCAACGACGGCGACCTTGCCAGCAATCATGACATCGGTAGCACGCTTGATACCGTCGACAAGGGACTCACGGCAGCCGTAAAGGTTGTCGAACTTGGACTTGGTAACGGAGTCGTTGACGTTGATGGCGGGGACAAGGAGCTTGCCATCCTTGAGCATGCGGTAAAGGTGGTGGACACCAGTGGTGGTCTCCTCAGAGACACCGAAGCAGTCCTTGAGCATCTCAGGGTACTTCTGGTGGACAAGGGTGGTCAGGTCACCACCGTCGTCGAGGATGAGGTTGAGCTTCTTGTTGTCCTTGAAGGCAGTGAGCTGCTGCTCGAGGCACCAGTTGTACTCCTCCTCGGTCTCACCCTTCCAGGCGAAGACGGGGACACCGGCGGCGGCAATGGCAGCAGCGGCGTGGTCCTGGGTGCTGAAGATGTTGCAGCTGGTCCAGGTAACCTCAGCACCGAGAGCAGTGAGGGTCTCGATGAGGACGGCGGTCTGGATGGTCATGTGAAGGCAGCCAGCAATGCGGGCACCGGCGAGAGGCTGGTCGGCAGCATACTTGGCTCGGGTCTGCATGAGACCGGGCATCTCATTCTCAGCGAGCTCAATCTCCTTGCGGCCAAAGGCGGCCAGAGAAAGGTCAGCGACCTTGAACTTGTGGGCGGGAGCAGACATGATGAATGGATGTGGAGGAGGAAGGGATGAAAGGATGGATAGGAAGAAGAGAGAATAGAAAGAGAAGAAGAAGGGACTGAAAAAGTTGAATGGGGAGAGGAAGAATATGTAGGTTGTAGAATCAACAACGAGATAACATTGGGCGGGGCAGAGAGAACTGCTTCTATGGGCTGAGAGCCTCTGGAGGGGCCTGGAGGGGGAGGGGTTGACCAGGGCCCAGCAGTGTCAGTGGGGATTTTTTCGCGGGCGGTGAAGTCAATGGACGGCAAAATGAGGGGCAGAATTTTCTTCTGCCATTGAGGCCCAGCAATTTTGAGGCGGGGCAGAGCAGAAATGCACTCCGAGTCCAGTCGATCTTGAGGCTAGGTACTTGTAAGCGGGTGGTTGGCTGGGTGCTGAACCTGGTACCCTCGAAGCAACAGCGCCAAAAGGTACCTCCGAGTGAGGGTGGATCTCAGGGACTCGGAGAATCCACCAGAGGAAAAAATAAAGAGGAGCTTTCTCATGATGGGAAGCTCCTCCAGGTCTTGGTACGAATACGGGACTAGTGAGAAGGAGACCACGTTGATTTTTCTCATTCAGTGAGTGGGCAAATTATTAGGCTTCTTTTTTACTGTCTATAGTGACTATTCAGTCGTCAATTGATCGTTCCGACTGTGCATATGTAACTTGCTTCGTACAGATGCAGCTTTGGCTGACTTTGACTTGACCCTTGATATTCCCCGCTCGGAAGCCGAGCACCGCTTCACGCGAACACTACGGGTCATTGATCGTCTACAAGCTACCAACAGACCGACTAATCTGTATATCCGAATATTCTGAGAGGAGAGTCAGCTCGGAGGCACCTCTTTGGTCTCGTTACTAGACTCGGGATGATACCAGACTCATCACTTTGTTTCATATATCTTTTCTGCGTGTATAAGTGAGATGAGATATTTATACAATGAAACCCTGGTCTTGGATTAGCCATGAACCACTTCAAATCCCGAGACTATTTGCCGAATTCACTCAAAGACAAAGCAACAAAGGGACAGGACCAATGAACTTCTAAACGTAAAATTGTTTCAATGCTCTCAGACTATGAGAACTTGTTTGCAGGCGCTATCTACGAAGCCAGCTTTTTATGACCAAGGCAATGCTACAGTCGTGTCCATCTCTTCAACATCAACACACCAAGACATCAACGTCAGGCTGGCCCATCATGTGCTCATCAAGTGCTCCTCTCTTTCTGTCTCTCTCTCAACGCTTTAAAATCTAGACCAGCACTCGATATTATTCGACATTGTCCGGAACGCCGCCAATGCAAACCATCACTGAGCGTCTCGTATTCCTGAAATCCCTCGAGACTTTTTCTGAAATCCCCGTCTCGCCCGTCCACCATCTATTTTGGCATCAAGTTCTCCCGCACGGCAAACATCTTGGCACTGACGTTGGCTGTGAATCCATCAACCTGCTTGCTGTATTGCTCCACCTGCTTCGCGTTCAGCATGCCCTCCAGTCTGCTAGGCTCCTGAGGAAGCTTGAACAGTCGCTGCCACTCATCCTCAGGAAGAGGAGCCTGCTTGGCGGCAGCACGTTGGGCGTTCTCAGCCTTGCGCTTGGTCTGCCATTGTGTGATCTTGGTCTGCTCACGGCCGAGTTGTCGCTGGTAGAATTGGAAGTTGTTGAGGTCGGTGTAGTGAGACTCGATGCTCTCGAGCAGAAGATCGCAGGTCTTCTCGAGGAAGGGGTCGATCGCAAGGTCGAGGTTGTCGATAGAGGGGTACAGAGGAGGCTCGAGAGCACTGCGGTTGAGGTCATCCAGCGATGAGGGCTGCTCAATATCGCCCTTCACGGGAGCGGAAGGAATTTGGTGGAGGAAGGTTGTGAGGAGGTGAGAGTTGTGGACGTTGACAGGGACCTCAGTGAGGATGTCCTTGAAGGTGAGCTTAGACTTTTGCAAGCTGTTGCTGGTTAGTATCTCTGTCTCCAGTCGTGGTAATAGCATCATCGTACCTCTCGGTTGTGAACTTGCCCTCCTTGTAGGCGCTCATGAAAGCAGGGGACAGGCGGAAAGCCCGGAAGGTCAGGTTTCCCTGAGAGCTCTTGCTAGCATCGTGGACGAGGGCGACAGTGTTCTCGTTGGCGCTTTGGTAGTGGAACTGGTTCTCGATGAAGTTCAAGTTGACAAAGTTGCCCATGGTGGCACTTGTGTACCAACCAACGTTGTTGGCGTCGACGTTGACCTCCTTGAGGTGTCGGATCATCTCATTTTGGTAGTGAATGTTGTTCTTCTGTCGGGGAGCAGCAGCGGCGATCTGCGAAGCATCGTTCTGGTGGCTGTCGGTCGTGGCGGGGTCGACGGTAGGGAAAGGGAATGTGTTGGTGACCTCGAGGAGGCCCTCGTTCTCCATACCAACAATAGCTCCAGTCGCAACAGAAGGGAAAGCCGAAGAACAGTGCTTGGCAATCTTCATGATAACCTACACCACCGACTGAGGTCAGTCCCATTACTCTTTACTCGTACTTCAAGAGGGGGTCTCAAAGACCAAAAGGTGGGGCATATTCAACTCACCAGAGCCTCGACTTGAACGGCCTGGAAAGGCGCAGCAACAGCCGCATCGTTGGGAGCGTCCGCCATATTGACAAAAATTCGGGAGGAGATATTCACGGTGCCGCGAGAGAAGGATAGAGGTTCGGCGCTACGATCGCGAAAGAGGCGGGTGGTGTTGCAAGGCTTCGGGGCTCTGAAGGTGGGAATATCGAAACTTTTCGTTCGTGTACTCATTTGTGGGCTGTGGGATTGTCTAGGCGGTGAGGTGCGGCAGATTATATATCCCGCGATTGACGGTACGAGCCGACCAACGATCTTCGTCTATCACCATCAGGTCAAGCATACGGCGGCCAGAAAAGATGCCTTATTTGCTCTAATTTACCGTCTTTACGCTCGATTTCATGATACGGGATAGACATGTACTTTATCTCTTCTATGCGTCTCTTCGCGGTCCGTTCTGAGCTATGGCACTTTGCCCTTGTTCTCAACGTTCTACAGACCTTAATTGCCATCAGCTAGAATATCACGAGCAATCTAAAATCTAATTATTGTTTTATTTCGTTTATCATTCTACTGTCTAGTCCGTTTTTCGAGAAAATCATCATTTATCCGAGCAAACGCCATTCTTTTTTCTGTCCCATGTTTTTCTAAACCCTCAAGACGGACACCAAACGCCTCATAAGCTTATTGAATAAAAGGTTTCAGAAGTCTCAAACCTTGTCATCTAATCCTGCCAGGGGATAATCTCCCAGCTCTCGGCATTGTCCCGAATGATAAGTCGATGTTGATCAATTCTCCAGAATGCGTACAAGGAGCGAGTTGCTCCAGCAGCCTTGCGATGAGCTGGGCCTGTACCACCATTCTTAGCATCTTCCCGCGAACGCCAGACACAAGTCGCCAAGTTGGCCAACTCTGAGTCAGGTTCACCAAACCAGTATCTGTTCGCGTCAGTACGATAGACCCATACAGAAAATGCACTTCCGACTTACTTCAGGAATCCACCACTCGCCACGGCCTCAGCGTGTGCTCCCTTGTCGAGAACGCCCAGGTCCGCATACTCGGTCTCCTTCTTGATTCTTGATCGGAATGCCACGATATAGAACGATGTTTCTTTGAAGGATTTTCCGGATTCAACCGCAAGACGTTTCACTTCTTCGATCACCTCTGGCCAGTTGAAGGATTCTGTGTATGGGGCTGTCGCATAGTCGTCGCGAAGAACTCGAAGTTGACTCAAGGCTCGAGCGAGGAGCTCATTTTCGTTGTCAAGAGTGTCGAGGTCAAGCAAATGCTCACGTTCCGTGTATGGCGATTGGATAAGATACCGGTGGTTGGCTGCGAGTTCTGGGCTAATTTCTCTCACGTCGAGTTCGGCCGCTGTTTTGGAAAATACGTCAAGTGATGATCCAGGGGCTGTTTGCACATCTGCAGTTGCCATTGTGGGTTATTTGAGTTTTGTTGTGTGGTTGAAGAGGTACCGAGTGCGAAGTCAAGACAGAGTGAAATGCTTTGGATATCTCGACACACAATGGCAGGAGATGGAAGGGAAATCTAAGGAACTACGAGTCAGGGCGCGGCGACGGCGACAGCGAGTCAACAGCAATTTATAGCACCCGATACATCTTTACAATCTCTTAGGCAATCAAGCCTTGAATAACGTGCTCAAATGACACCATCCGAGCCGGACGACGACGGTTACACATGTGGGTCGGTGAAGACTGTCAAAGGGTCTTTCTGCCGGTAGTTCTCGAAGTTACTTACTTGTTAGTGCGGATGGTCGGGCGTCTCAAAAATGGCACTCTTCGAACTAGACCGGTCAAGACTTGTTGTCCGAGTCAGCTAGGCGTGTTATCTGAAATTCGGAGAACTCTGCAACTCGTTTTTTACTGGAATACCTTAAACGGCTTCGCAAGATAACGAAGTACACCGGAATTCTTGTTGTCTCTGAGAGATCCGGAATCTCGCATATCAGAGACATGGATCTATGGCGACTTCTCGCCAAACCATGATGAAATACCGGGATCGGCTACAAAGTAATGAGCGAGATCCTTCCTTCACCGCCAGAAGAACGCTTCATCGACCATTTCACCGGTTTCGGGCATCCATGGAAGGACAAGGCGAAGAGTCGGAACAAAGAAGGAATTATACTTTGGTGTAACCAGGGGTCCTTGATAACACGGATGTGAGACTAACGCAGGCCAAAATGCAATGACATGTGGCTTCGGTTGGCGCTAAAAGAAAATGGCCGACGGTACGACCCAACCGACCATCTTGAATTACTACTACACCACACGGATACAATACTACATATTCGAGGTCAGCCGGACACTTGACGATAATGACTCTTTGTTGGCAGTTGCTTGTCACAGAGCCATGCATTCGAAGAAGCATACCGTGAACTCCCAGTTAAATTCGACTCTCTAAGTTCTGAGAAGCTTCGTTTATACGCATTTCTGAAGCAGCATACCTAGTTAGAAGGCATGATGTTCGTTCTCATCGTTCCCCTCTGATTATAGTCTAGCCCTACAGAAGACGTAATTTGGCATTGTCGAATGAAATCTCTCGATTACGAGGCTCCCTCGGGTTGTCGCACATAACTTTATGAAGACGTCAGAAGCCACGGGGATGTCGACATCTGATCTACGATCGTGCTCGTTGATCATTGTATAATTTCATAATTATTTCAATTGTGTGATATAATCCTTTGGGGTCTTAATATTAGTCAATCGATATAGAAATCGCTAGAAAATATGATCGAATGTCTAATTGGTCTATCACAAGTTATATCGCACACCCTCACAACGGACCATCGTCCTCCACATCTGTCTTTCCCCTTCTCAACCAAACTTTGGCCATCTCATACGACCCCAGATAGAGTCCACTCCCTAGCATCGTCCACCCGGATCGCAGAGCCGCACCCCGGAAGAATCCCCGCACTCCCCTCTCTTGGTAAACCTCCTTCGAGACAGTCCATGCCCCCTTCTTTGGTTGCTTTCCCTCCATCTTTGCTGCGACTTCGCTCTGGCCTTGTGTCGACTTCTCGCTCTGATTTCCGGCACTCAACATCATCCTCGTCTTGACGACATCACTCGGTGTCGTTATGAAAGCAGCTATTGATCCCGCACTTCCGGCACTTAAACCTGTAGCGAGTCCCGTCTCAATCAGCCCCGGCTCCGAAGTTCCGGAGCCTCGTGATTTCCAATATGTTGCTCGCACATGCTCGAAGATAGGAAATTGAAGAGCTGTGAATGGTAAATTTCGTGCGACGAGTGCTGTGTAGCCTGTAAAAAGGCGACGTGATACTCCATCACCAGCCAGCTGACGGAATGCCTGTATGGAGGTGGAAGATCCAGATCGTCCAGCCCCATGACTATCATTTTGCAACATCTGAGCATTTTGCTTGATGACCTCTGCTGGTGCGAGGACTAAGCAGGATGCCATCTCTGCCACCCCCGAGGCTGCTGAGTGAACCAGTGGTTGTGGTAATGGCGTCGCATTACCGATGATGCGTTTGGCGCTCTCATATGTCGAGAAGAATAAGCCCGCTGTGAGTTGTGTAAGTTCACAATTCCTCATAACCATCCTCTAATACACACCTGCTGGAAGAGTAGCTAGGACTACACTTCCAATGCCCTGGTAGAGTCCTCGTACAGCCCATATGTTCTTTTTCGAACTGTCAGAATATGTCTTGAGGTAATCTTGACTTTGCAATCGAGTCTTGATGGTATCGAGAGGGTAAACCAAGACATCTACTGTAAATGCTGCTATAGCACCAGCCTATGAGTGTGTGAGTAGGTGTATCATGACCAGGAACTTGATTATTTAGCCAGACTTACGATGTATATATCCGACATGTTTTTCCTTAGACGGCTGCTGCATGCATCGTGATGGTGAATTTCTTCCGGGTTGGTAGTGAAATATGGGCTCTCTTACACCATGAGCTGGTGATGTCATGGTTGTGCGCTTATATCCACTCTCGGTTTACCCTGCACTTCGACTCATCATGGAAATATATCGAGCTCGTAGTTTGTGAAAAGACTTAAAATGACCTTGTATGAACATACAATTATTAGTAGTTATAGTATAACATTCGATTGTCTTCTTTTTAGAGGTCATAAATCAGTCAATTCATCATAAGAATAACTCCATATTGAGTTCGATGTCTCACTCAGCTTCTCCTGACAACCCAAGTCAGATAATACAAATCAGAACTACTTTTAGAATTAAGAATGTATATGATCCCATCTCTTGACGCCAGCCCATATACAACCCCATGATTCGATTCAAGCAAGCCGGCGCTTCCCCTGCCGTCTATGTGACTTAATGACTCCAAAACGTCCCAAGATAATAAATCACCAAAATGCTTGCGTTCCCGTCTTTATAAGATGTCCTCTGCTCTATCAAAAAATCGCGCCGTAAATCGAATGACAAAGGAAATCATAGTTTGCTCTTTACAGCGGGGGTCGTCTCGTTAACTACTGCCACCACGACACAAATATCGTCGACTTTGCCGCCGTGCCAGTTTTCTTGGGGGTAGTATTTGTGGACCTCCTTGGCGAATGGTCCATCAAGTTTTGTGTTGACACTGGCTCGCTTGGCGGCTGTCACGATTTCCGTAGCGAGTGCGCTCTGGAGTGTAGCTGTTCGTTTGCCTTCGGAGGCTTCAGGGAACTCAACCAGAGGCTCTAGCGAATCCGCAACGCGCACACCACCAGCATCAGTCATTACCCAGGCGCCTGTGGATACCAGAACTCGACTGGCGATTCGCAGAATATCTTGGTTAAAGAGATTGTCTAGAACACCGTCGGTCGCAAGAATAAGAATATCGCCGTGACGGAGCGCGTGCTGGGTAACGTCAGCATCCCTGGGAAGGTCGCTAAGCTGAGCACCACCAAACGCTGCCATGCGAGCAGCAACGCTGGGGGGTACGAGAGATAGTTGGAAAGGAGTATTAAAGGCGTGTGTTTGGGGTTCGGAATATGTATGAACCCCATTGAGTCGAAGTTGCAAGAAGCCGGAATCACCAAGGTTCGCAACGTCCAGGTTTCCATCTGCTCCAGCAATAGCCACACATGCTGTGCTTCCGCCGGCACGGAGACTCTTGTCATTGCAGATTGCCTCGTATCCTTTCTGCATTAACTGCCTTGCCGTCAAGGGAGGCTCTGAGCTAGTCTGGTGCTCGTGGGCAGCCAATGCCATATAGTCGCAAAATCCGTGTGAGAAATCAGCGGGGTCGACACCGGAATCTACCCAGCCCCCAACACCATCAGCAACGCCAAAGGCTACTGACCCGGAGTCGTTAATTCGGCTGACGAAGAAGGCATCGTGTCCAGATTCGGGTCGAGCGGAAGGTCGACGGTTTCGAGGGGGTTGAATGCGATTGTATGGGTTGAAGTGGAAGACGTGAGTGGAGGGATCGTATGGCCTGTCCTTGGCAATGAAGGAGGAGGCGACATGGTAAGAGAATCGAGGAGCATCGTTGGAGGTGGAGTAGAGTCTGGAGCGAGGGCACGAACTCATTGCGACATGAGGATGAGCACGGAGTCGGGAGCAGAATTGCGTCGGAGCTGGCACAGTTAGAATTGAGGGTTGTCGAGTATTTTACGGGTAATGCGACCAACCCTTAGCAAGCGTTCGCAATGAAGCCGTAGCAAGTCGATTGTAGGGCGCAGCCATGGAGGGCTAGAAAGTGGATCGTCTATAGACAAGAATCGATGCGAACAGTGACCGATCGGAGCGAGGATCGGAGGAGGATTAAAATATTGGTGACGATAAGACTTTGATAGAAATTACAGAGAAATCATCTTTGCCAAGGAGAACGTAAGAGGAAAAAATTGGTGTCATGAGAGAAGTGGGATCGTGAACGGAGAAACAAAGTTGTTGAGCGCCGATTTACCAACTTGTTATCTAATCTTCCATGACTGGCCAAGCAAAGCCCCTCCAATGGATATCCTTTCACAAGAACCAATTCCTCGGAACAAAGAGGCAAGCCACATATGCAAGATAAAATGAAAGGAGGCGGTGCATGGATTCACAGCCACTGCATGCTTCTCCAAGATTTTCCCGGATTCTCATCTCCGCAATTATTGATACCCGCTGTTGATCCGCGATCGATATCCGCGAGCAAGGCAAGTCACGTGGTTTCACGAGCGCTGTTCCTGCCGATTCCGAGAGCAGCGAAGCCGAAGTTGACAATCGCAAATTTGTGATTGGCCAGAGGTCATCCGTAGGTCCCAGTGTAAACTGCAATAACCGAGGAAGGTTTGCCAACCCAATACATGACGACGAGAATCCTCGAAACGCCACCCTTTGCGAATAGACAATTCAACTCTATCGGAGGAGATTGCACGGCATTTATTTCCTGTCAATTGTCTGACCACAGCTCCAACTAAACATTGCGAAGTTTGACTGTCCTTCTCCTCCGGTCCCAATCGCAATTGTACTTCCTCGATTCGATTCTTCGTCAAGATGGCTGCTCTTCGATCTTCTTCCCGACTCGTCGGAGCCTTCTCAAGGACGGCTGCTATCCGACCGGGCGCTGTCTTCACTCGTTCCATGGCCTCAGTCAGCGAGCCTCCCAAGGACTCTAATGCCAACCTCAAGTCTTTCCAAATCTACCGATGGAACCCCGATACCCCCAGCGAGAAGCCTCGTCTTCAGACCTACACTCTGGACCTGAACAAGACTGGACCTATGATTCTCGATGCCCTCATCCGAATCAAGAACGAGCTCGACCCTACTCTGACCTTCCGACGAAGTTGCCGTGAGGGTATCTGCGGTAGCTGCGCCATGAACATCAACGGACAAAACACTCTTGCTTGCTTGTGTATGTACCCCTTCACCCAGGTCGCATGCGGCAAATCATGTCGGAACTTGAATTGCTAACACATTCCTAGGCCGAATTCCCACTGAGGCTGCTTCCGACGTCAAGATCTACCCTCTCCCTCACACCTATGTCGTCAAGGACCTTGTCCCTGATTTGACACATTTCTACAAGCAGTACAAGAGCATCAAGCCCTACCTTCAGCGCGATACCCCTGCCGAAGACGTACGACCCCTTTCTCACTTACGGAGTCTTACATTCACTAACCCAATTTTCAGGGCAAGGAGTACCGACAGACCAAGGAGGACCGCCGTAAGCTCGACGGTCTCTACGAGTGCATTCTCTGCGCCTGCTGCTCTACCTCATGCCCGTCTTACTGGTGGAACTCTGAGGAGTACCTTGGCCCCGCCATCCTTCTCCAGTCTTACCGATGGCTCGCCGACTCTCGTGACCAGCGCACCGCCGAGCGAAAGACCAACCTCGAGAACTCGATGAGCCTGTATCGTTGCCACACTATCCTTAACTGCACACGGGCCTGCCCCAAGGGTCTCAACCCTGGCAAGGCCATTGCCGAGATCAAGAAGCAGATGGCTTTCGGCAACTAGATTTAACAAAAACCACGAATATGTCGCGAAAACGATGTGACGATTGGAGGGGGAAGCGAAGCATTTAAAGGGTTGTCGCAGAGCAAAATCTGCGTATGAGATTATTAGGACTTTAACCCTGTGTATAGGCTATGGATGGGAGTTCCACGCTGTGTTCTATAGCAAACTTGGCAATATTATTTTCTTGATCGTTCACCCCTGGTTCCTGTACTGTTGTCGTCTTGTGTTTGTTCGGGTATGATTCTGTAAACTGACTTTAGCTACGCTCGCCAACCCCGACCTTACGATACCGTACTCTCGAGCGCCTCGAAAAGCCTACCCGTGTTTGAGAAAGAGCACCATATACAGACCAATTGAGACCTAAGAACTCACAGAATTGCTCGACAGCTGTGATTCTGAGCCTCCACCCTGGCTGCCTCTGTTACAATCGCCGATCGAGCCCCCGTCTAACGTCGATACTTTTCAATTCGCCCTTAAGCTCAAGCTTCGAGTCGGAACTATCATTTTTTCTGAACTGGATTTCCCCCTCACACGAGCTCTTGGCCTTCTCATCACTTCTACAACACGAGCCCTGCATGAAGACAGCGAGCGCTGATCCCCAATGATCGACATATCCAACATGATCAACAAATCATGCTACGTGACACATTCCGCTATCTTACAAGGATGAGAAAGACCGGCAGTTTTCACATGAATTGGGGCAGGGGTTGAAGCAGTGCAAAGTACCTGCAGAGTGGCTTCGGGACGGTTTATAGTGGCTTTTAATGACGGAACAACTTCATACAAAATGTGTTTTCACAGCAAGTGGATCAAGTCATGTACTGGGATGTTTAATATGTGGCTTCGGAGAATTTGCAGGACTGAATCGCAACCATAACAGCGAAGCTTGTGTGGACCTAACCTTGCTCCGGTTCTTTTGACATTTGTACGACTGTGGGCTTGAATTTTGAGGTGTTATCAAGATTCCTTACAACAGTGATTAACCTCCCTGACCAAAATATGCTTTCATCGAGCAGGGAATCACAAGCACTCTCATCAAGACCATCTGACATGATAGGCGGCAGTAAGTACATGAGCTTGTTGGTATGTTTGTACTGCTCATTTCTTGGGAGCCAAGACATTATGTGTCGAAAACTGCCAATGTCTTGGTGTTTGGTACTTAATTCAAAGATAAGGTAACCTTAACTTTTCCCCACGCCTACTTACATTATATATGTTGAAGATCGCCATCATGTTTCACAACAACTGCCGGTCTGCGGAATACTGAACCTTGTATACTGAGTAGCCATGATGATCCGTTCGAGGCAAACGGTAAAGTGAATGTTGATATGAGTTTGAGTATCTGGTTCTATCGTCGAAAAAATCTTAATTTATTGGTAGGGCCTGAAGAAGTATAAAGTCTGGTAACTCCTACCCACCGCAGAAGACAAACCTTGATATCACCATCCACAACTTGACAATTCAGACCTTACACTTCACATCTACACAAACTACCTACCCACCTCAAACCTCATCATGTTCTTCAAAACCATCATCATCGCTTCCGCTATCGTTGGCCTTGCTGTTGCTGTGCCCTTCAGCACCAACACCACCACAAGTGCCTGTCCCACCCTTTGCGTGGATGCTATTAACGACTGTGGTGTCATGTACGGAGCGTAAGTTGTTCCAACTCCAAATGTATACAAAAATAAAACATTCAGGTTGCTAATTTATCAGATGCTATCCTATTTGCTCTCCTCAGCTGTATCCTACACCACCGCCATGCACTCCTAGCACCCCAATTGGTACACCTACCATCACCCCAATCACTTTTATCACACCGACCCCTGAGTCCTCCACTACCTCGACTCTGTAAACGGGCGGCTACTCATCCTGATTTGGCTTGAGATGGAAAGAGTTTGGCGATGGAACGATGGAAGTGTTCGACATTGGAAGCTGTATCTTTCAGGATGGTATCCTTTCCTAGGCATTCTAGATTGTCATTAATCTAGTTATACGACACGTTCTACTCTAACACTACCTAGACCTCTCCCAGAACTAGTAGTAAGCATTGCCTGGTGTGCTTGGGCTTCGTGAATAATCATCTACTGTTCCTGGGAACGCACCAACTGGTGCTGAGGGCCCACCCTTGACATCGTCGTCTGAACTTAGATCATCGACATATGTATCGTCGTCCTCAGGCGGTGCGCGCATGGCTTCCAGAATATCCCTGTCCAGCGAGGGTACCTCGTAGGGCTTGAGTGTATGGATCTCTCGCCCTGACGGCATCTTGCTAAGCAGTGTGTTGATGGGGGGTATTGCTTGTGTATTCATCTGGCACAGAGGTTAGCGGATACCATCATATTCTTGATATAGTGCTTACCGTATCATTGACTTTGTTCCACTTAGCATCGAGCATCTCTAGTACTCGAATCTCCTCCATCTTACCAGCATCACTTCCCCAAGCAGACTCCTTATCCACACGCCGATCCTCGCGCTTTTCTGTGAAATCTTTCTTTAATCGACTGAAGCTCAGTCCCTTTTTGTTGTTGTCTTTGATCTCAACACCTAGCTCTGATAAGCCGGCACGAACCCATCCAATGCCATCTGCAACCTGGCCACCTATCTCGGCATCGATTCCAAAGAAACGACAAGCGCGAGCTCGACATGTTCGGCGAAGATCTTCTAGATATTTCAGAAGAGCACTATTGATCTTGTGCGAACCAGAACCTGCTGTGCTGCATAACGATGATGCTTTGGCTGCGTGTTCTGAGGCTGCTAAACACAGTCGGGCATAAAGATGGGCGCGAACTTTTGGAATTTCAGGAGCTTTGAACATCCATTCCTTATCGTTCTTATTCCGGCCCTGAGCGACTATTGCTGGATACGGATCGTCTTTAAGAACGGCTAGTAATGTAGCTTCGGCCAATGCTAGAGAACACAACGCTCGAGCTGTTCCAGGAGCAACATCGGGGCATGGAGGGGTCGCTGTAGCATGCTCAATTCGACCTGCGAGATAATCATACACGGAAGCAGCTTCGAGGAGACATTTAGTTGCGGCTGTGACTGCATTTGTTCGCTCTTGGGCCCCGAGAAACTCGCTACTGGTTGAATAAAGTGGTTGTAAGGCAGATCGAGCCGTCAGAACATGAGAGAAGCCTAGAGTTGAAAGTACAAAGGCAATTTCATGTTCCAAAGACGAAATTTTGACTCTGGCTCTCTCACGTCCTGGGACGACTTCGCCAGATAAAGTTGGTCTCCATTCGATAGCCGGGGTCGTCTTTTGCGTGACGATAGCTAGACCCTTGTTACTTAGACCGTCGTCCACTGCTAGTAGGTATGGGATGTAGCCATTGACACTGGAAATAACTGTGTTTAGATTTGAGACCTGAGAGCTTGGGGGAAGTCTCTTGTGCTTTTTCAGGGCATCTCGAACTACCCCACGATATGTGCTGGCGTTGAGGGGCAGTGAAGGATGAGACTCGGAGCTGAAGCTTGATGAGAATGAGAAAGCCGAAGTCGTCGGGAGAATGAAAGGGAACGGCATTTTGAATTAGTCTCACTCTGAGGTTGAGTATAGAGAGATTTGCAGTAACAAAAAGACAAGAAAAGAGTCAAGATCAAGTTTTGAGTTCAATTGTTTTGCCAAGCTCTTGGTCCAGATCCAGGCCTGACGATACCTATCACCATAAGAGTACCATACTGTGCGCATTTCAACCGTTTACGCACTGCTCAAGTGACGTCTCTGCCCTGGCTTTGCAGGTGGCTCCGGGGTTCGGAAGCTCCTTTTCGGCCGATGCTCTCTAGTTACCTACAATTGAAGCTCCACCAAAATTTCCGGGGTCGCATTGGATGTCATTTAGGTAGTTAGAGCTTCGCTCCACGCACGCTCTCTCCTCCTCCTTCATCAACCGAACCACTCTTGTTAATGACGACTCTCGCTATCTCGAGGTGACAATGGCTGGTCCTTCTCCGTCACCGCACAAGCCTCGTCGCAAGGCTAATACCAAGAAACCTGGCAATGGCAATGGCGGCAGCGAAAAGGCCCCTCGCACAGAAGCCCTCGTACGGGCGCCCGCGTTCCCTCTCGCAGCGTTTCTGTGGCCTGCGCGGACTTCTTTGTCGCAATGGGAGGTCCTGCCCGTGATCCTCATGGTAGTTGGTCTTTTTCGATGGGCTGCTGGTCTGTGGGGATATTCTGGTAAGGATGGCCGCTTCGACTTGACCATCATGACACCTTTCGCTAACGAGGAGCTTGATTTGCAGGGTTTAGCAAACCGCCCATGTTTGGGGACTACGAAGCGCAGCGGCATTGGATGGAGGTCACGACACAACTTCCCATATCGCAATGGTATTTCCACGATCTTCAATGGTGGGGTCTCGACTATCCTCCCCTGACGGCCTACCACAGCTGGCTTCTCGGCAAGATTGGTTCTCTCATCGATCCCTCGTGGTTCGCGCTCTTCACCTCTCGAGGAAACCAGGACCCCAACCTCAAGATCTTCATGAGGGCGACTGTCATCATCTCGGAGTATCTCATCTACGTCCCAGCCGCCATTGTCTTTGTGCGACGATATAGCAGACTTCAAGGGGTCACCAACTGGACAGCATGGCTTGCGCTCGTCGCGATCCTGATGCAGCCTGCTACCATTCTCATCGACCATGTTCACTTCCAGTACAACACCGTTATGCTCGGATTTGTCATGGCGAGCATGTCGAGTATGCTGGCTGAGCGCTACAAGTGGGCTGCTGTCTTCTTCGTCGGCGCGCTGGGATTCAAGCAGATGGCTCTGTATTATGCCTTCAGCGTCTTCTCCTATCTTCTCGGCCGCTGCGTTTACCCGCGACTTAACTTTACTCGACTCTTTGGAATCGCTCTTGTGACAGCTGTTTCTTTTGCTATCCTAATCCTGCCTCTGGTTCTTGGTACGCTCTACGACAAGAGCCAGGGCATCGATGCTCATGGAGATTCCAAGGATCCTCCTTCACTTCCCCTATTTCCTCAGCTAGTTGAGATTCTAGACACTAAAGCCTTTTATTGGCCTATTGTGGAACAGATGGTCCAGATGGTTCACCGTGTCTTCCCATTCGCGCGTGGCTTGTTTGAGGACAAGGTCGCCAATTTTTGGTGCGCCGCCAATGTCGTTATAAAGCTCCGACAGTGGCCAACGGATCTACTCCAGAAAGCGGCTCTCGGTGCTACTCTTGGCTCCATTATCCCACCTAACATTATTCTCTTCCTGCGACCACGAAAGTCCACACTTCCTTTGGCTTTTGCTGCCACAGCTTGGGGCTTCTTCCTGTTCAGCTACCAAGTGCACGAGAAGAGTGTCTTGCTTCCATTAATGCCCATGACCTTACTTCTGGCTGGAAAGCACGGCTTGAACAAGGACACACGAGCTTGGGTGGGCTTCGCCAACCTCTTGGGAGTCTGGACTATGTTCCCTTTGCTCAAACGGGTCGACCTGAGAGTTCCATATGCGGTCTTGACCCTCCTCTGGTCCTACCTGCTCGGCCTCCCGCCGACCTCTTTGAGCTCCTACTTCCAAGAAGGTCAAGCTGCCTGGTTGCAATGGTGCACAGCATTATTGCATCTGCTGTTCTATGTCGCCATGAGCGCGTGGCATGTTCTTGACACATTTGTGACACCTCCTGTTGATAAGCCCGACCTCTGGGTCGTGGCAAATGTTGGAATTGGTGCTGCAGGCTTCATTATCTGCTATCTTTGGTGCTTCTTTAAGCTTATCCAAGAGAGCGATCTGTTGCCTGGAGGCTCATCAAGTAAGAAGGATAAAAAGAGCAAGACCTTGTAGAGAGGCATTTTTTTTGTCGATAATAGATTTCAATACGATTTTGATCTGGCGTTATCTCTCCTTCGCTGTCCAAACTGCTACAACGAGCTTGTTCAACTTGTGTCCTACTCTGTACCAGGCTATTCGTTAAAGGGTGTAACTCTTTCGACATCCCATCTCGTCTATCGGATGAACATTCGTTTATGCTTGGGCATCTTCCTTCCGAGAGCCATGGCAGTAGTGGCTGACCAAAGTCGACGAGCAACGCTTGGTTGTCGACTGATAGGCTGCTTATACCACTCAGGTCGTTGGACACGGGCGATGACAGGAATGAAGATTCCCACTCTGTCATTAACTTGGCAGCTTATAGGTAGACACAGCCGACACTATTTCTAGTTAGACAGCACAACCACCCTTGGGGCAATAAACCTTGGTCTTTCCAAGTATCGAGGAGAATTGCGAACTAAACTTATTTACGGAAAAGACCTTGGCTAGATGACTGGATAAGAGCGTTCTATGTTTTGGTCAGACTTCTAAGATAGACATAAGCTGAGATATTACCAAAAATTCGTTGTCCTCTCGTTCAGTGACGACAAGATCTGTGGATAATTATGAGGTCAGAGATCATGGAAAGAGAGCAAAGATAATCCACCCTGTGATATCAATATTTCTTGCTGACACTGGCTGCAGGAACGGCTCCAGCGTGACATTCTAGGCAAAAGAAGGATTCAAGAAGGGGCTTGAATCTCGAGTACGGCAGATGAAGGAGTTGTTGGGGTGAATGCGACTCCCGTTCAAGGCGCAGTCAAGACCATCATGTTTTCGACACCGAGACAGGACTGGGCTTGGAAGATGGCCCTTTGATGACTGAGAACACGGCCTCATCCTTCTTCTGTTAGAGATCATTGTGACAAGGTAAGTTCCAGGCCATGATCAAGGATGACAATGTGCTTAGATCTTGCTGTTGCATCGCCACTGAGAGCCTGTCATTGCCACACCAGAGACTGTTAACCATGAGCCTCAGAGAAGGACCAGTTTGATGGTATCAAAAATCAGAAGGCCTGGAGCTGACTTTGCCAGGTGCTCAAGAAACCAAAGGCCTGAAATATGCATGTGCTTCTTAACTAGGGGTCGGATCCGATTTGAGAGCCTGGCCTGGTCGAGATGATTGCAGATCTTTGCTGACACTAGGTCTCTTGGGGAAGCTGGGTGTCGTCCATTTGGAATTTCACATTCTACTTTACTTCATCATCAGTGTCAGTCTTGGTAGCCAGTGCTCGAAAGCCAAGGGTAGATCATGTCGGAATACGATGGACGCATGCACTCTCCAATCTGCAAGGTCGGGGATAAGATGCTGATTCTGGAAACGTGGGAGAGCAAGATTCAAGACTCTTGGTTATCCCTCCCATGAGGTAAAATAACTTTGGGGTGAGGTTGGGTTGCATGCTTCGGGGAGGAGAAGAGCCATTGGGGGCCAAATGAATTGGGTGAGGAGCTTGTTGATCTGGATCATATGCCAATGACTGAGGATATACCCGATGCTTATTGGTGGAGAAGAGTCTTGTCGAGTAAGATTTTATGCAGGATAACTTATCATGGAGTTGTTCTCGTTCACAAGCGAACCATTAGATACCAGGCTTTGGCCGATATGACGAGATATGAAATTGACGAGTAAGACAGAGCTGAGAGCGAGGATGGGACTTGGAAGGACGGACGCGTGGAAAAGACCCGAGAAACGAGAGACGAATTTGCAGGGCAAGGATATATAATCCTTGCCCTGCATTGACCGATCTTACATATTTAGAGAGGCCCTGGCTATGGTTATAAACATGGCGATGTGAGGATAGACCCCAAAGACCCAATTGGGTCAACCAAGTCAAGCCAAGAGAAACGCAACGTGTCACTGCTTGGTGAGCAAGTGTTTCATTGATTGTCCCGCAGCCTGTACAATACAGTACAATATAGTATAAGGTCGTATGAGTTCGTGAGTCTGAAATAAGGCTGAGATGTAGCAAATTGCGGAGTGGCCATGAATAAACTTGGTTAACCCACAACGGGCCAACAGCCCCGAGAGAAAGAAACAAACCAGCTTCGGCCGTGTTGCTCAGCCTTTGTTATGGAGTTGCAGTGCAGCTGCAGCTCCAACTGCAAGAGAGAGCAAAAGAAAAGAGGTGAGAGGTGAGGTTGAAGTCTTGGGCCCCAAAATAACTAGTGTCCGTTGCTGCAGCGCTTGGCATGGATACTAAGCCTACAAGCCCCAGCAAAAATGCAACCTCAAATTGCCTGCTTATTAGTTGAGGCTGGTGCTGACTGGTCGGATATAGAACATCCCTACATATAATCCTTGGATAGTGCTGACTGTGTCGGTTACGGTACCTTGTTCGACAGTCTGAGTCCAGCACAGTAAAGCAGAAGTCGAATTTGGCTAATAAGCTGACAGTGGAGATTAGGAAAATCCTTTGAGAGAGAAAGACTTTTCTACTGTGCTGCAGTGTACAGTACGTAGAGTACTTTGGTCTAGTTGTAGTGGTTGGTGGGAGAATCTAAGTCTAGGCTTAAGCATAGTGGCCAACTCTATCTTGAAACTAACAAAGCCCGAGATCACGACTTACACATATACAGTATGATTTACAGCAACGTCACTCGAGCAAAAGAACGAAAAGACAGCAGAAGATCAATGCTTCGTGAAACTCATCTCAATCTGAACAGGGCTGAGTTACCTAGTGGGATCGCCGAGAGAGACAGACGAAAAAAGTGAGCGGGCTTTGGCCATCTTGGCTCCTTTGTTCACCTTCCAACCCATGCATCCTCCACCAACAAGACTGGCCCATATACGTACAGTAGACACGGGAACTCGTAGTTAGAGCAGATCCACAGATAGAAACAGATGGTGTGCTGAACCGAAGCAGCGAAGCAGAGCTGTGCGTTCCCTCAGCCCCCAGAAACTCACTCTCAACGCCCCCCATCCCCTAGTCTCTTGACCCAAAGCCAAGAGATGCTCGAGCTGTCTGCTGTCAGCCCTCCTTATCCCGTCTTTGTCTAGCCCTGCCTCCTCCAATATCATCCATCCCATCCTATCCCATCCCCTGTCATGTCATGTACTGCCCTATGGGTTCGTCGTGGTACAACGGCAAGGTAAAAGGGACGAGGGTTACCGATCCCGTCTGTTGTGGACTGTGACACTTCTCTCTTCATTACTCAGCTCCTCCCGCCTCGTTTCTCCTCCTACTCCTCCGCGCTCTCTCTCGTTTTGTTTCTGTTTTGTTTCGTCACTTTCACTCTTGACCCTAGAAACCTGGCTTGCTATACTCAAGCTGTTGCTCAGTTTCAACTAGTTCACAATGGTTTCAAAGTCATTGCTAGTCCTCACGGCGGCTCTCGCTACGGCCTGGGCTCAGACAACAACAGACGAACCCACAGCAACAGCTGAGGAGTCTTCCACAGGAACTTCATCTGGAGAGGCTGTAACACACACTGTCAATGTTGGAGCAGTAAGTTGACATCATGGGCACATAAAGACACATCAATGCTAATTAGTATACAGTCCGGTCACAAGTTTACACCAAACGAGGTCAAGGCCGATGTTGGTGATATTATTGAATGGCGCTTCTATCCCACCGACCACTGGATTATTCGAGGCGATTATGACAACCCATGTATTCCCTATGAGTACATCGGAGTAAACCGCCAGGGTTTCTCAAGTGGCACACAAAAGGTTCAGGCCATCACCGACGATGTAAGTTGATCAAGTCTCTCAGCTCAAGTCTAGACAAGATTCTAACACGAGAACAAAGGGCCCTCGATACAGAGTTCGTGTAAACAACACCGATCCTATCTTCTTCTACTGCGGAGCTCCAGAGTCATGCTCCAAGTATAAGATGATGGGTGTTGTCAACCCTGTAAGATATACACTCTTACATACATAGTGCTCATGAACTAACAAGACATCCAATAGTCCAAGAATGAAACAATTGAAGGATGGCTCAAGAACGCGAAGGACGTCGACATTCAACTACGACCCGGAGACCCTTGGCCAAAGGAGGGAGAGTCAACTTCTACTGGCGCAACATCTGAACCGACCGCCGACAACAGTGATGAAGATGACGAGAGCAGCGGAAGTGGCAAGAAGTCTCTCTCTACTGGGGCCATCGCTGGTATTGCTGTCGGTGGCGCTGCTGTTCTTCTCCTCGCTGGTGCTCTTCTGTACCTTTGCGGACGACGAGGTGGCTTCGACAAGGCCTATCGCAAGAGTTTCCGCAACAGTGTTCCTCCTGCTCCTCCAGTTGTCGAGAACCCTTACTCGCCTCACCCAAGTGTCGCCGATCCCTGGGCTGCTCAGAAGAGCCCTGGTCTCGTGGCTGCTCCTTACGGCCAGAGCCCTCCCCTCAGCCCTCACCACTCGATTCCCTATGGGACACATCCCGGTATGGTCGCTCAAGATGGAACCCCCATTTCATACCAGTAAGTTTCTCTGTGCTGACTCTCATCTGCCTTTTCTAACCCTTCACAGCGAGGGTTATCATCACCCACCCATGGCCGCTTCTCCCGCTACAACTCCCAAGCCTCACGAGCAAGTCGCCCCCGTGGAACTTCCTGGCTCTCCAGATCCCAATCATTCTCCTCTCCCCGCGTACAACAACAACAATGACGGAAGGGGATTCTCATGGAACGGGGATGAGCAGGGATACCGTCCCACGAAATAGTTGTCACGTATACGAAATCCAACAAGGCAGGTCGTACATATTACGGTGTATGCGAATCACTATAAAGCGGCGTTCAACGGGAGTGTCATGTTACACGGGAGTTCTGTAAGGGAAAGCATTTTGTGATGATGCGGTTTTTGTGCTTTGTGAAAACTCACTTATACTTTACGATATCAGAGATTTTTAATCTTGTGGATGGCTTAGGGATATGTCAAACCTCATACCCTTGACTTGGATTCAGTCATTCACAATTATAGCTTGTAACTACTATAAAAACAGTAAGTTATTTTACTATATGAGTTTATCAAAGTGTACCAATCTCAAGATCTGACGGCACCAACCATAGATGTAAAACACATCAAAACCTGCTGAAAAACAAAGACTTGGGTAAGATGAAATTGAATCGTGCACTGGGAGATTGACTCGAGACAACGAAGAATTTGCAGTTGGTGCTGGAAATTGCTGAGGTCAATGACTAGTCTCAGATCCTCGACGGCCAAGCTCAATTTGATCATCAGATGAAGAGAGACTTGAGCCGCTGAGGTCATATGGGAACAAAGAAAAGGCTTGACGACTTGTTCCAAGTCGTAATTGACTGACGAAATTCATCATGTTTGCACACTACGGACATCGCCTAATACCACATGGTTGAGCAATGATCAGTGCAGTTTAACCAAGCACGCCAATGTTATGCAGAAACAACTGACTGCTTAGAAAGGGCCAATAAATTTGAGGGTAACTGAGGCGATAAAATACGCTACTGACGAAACTTTACAATGAAATCAGGAGGTTGGTTCGCTCATCGTCGTTGGGGAACCAAGGCCTCAAGGTTTTACTCCCAAAGGACTGGCCAAAGAAACAAGATTCATTCCTATATCATCATCAGTCATAGGGCAAGAGGGTAAGTTGTGTGATGCCACACGCCATCAGACCGAACAGTCATACTTGACAAAGTGTGGCATACTAGGAACCCTAATTAGAACCAGTTGGTGTGGCTTCACCGAAGCATGACAATACATCAAGACATGCTTTCACGGGAGATCATTCACAGTGTGACCGAGATATTCGAAGAGCCGAACCGCCTTTTTAATTTTCATAGACCGTATTTATCCCATTTTTACAGAGACCCAATCCAGCCATGAGTGGCCAATCCATCCACGCCAGAGACACGTAAGAACTGGTGAACAACCCGTGCGTAGCATCTTCGAAATTCGTGAGGGGGTGTAACCGTGCAGATCTTTAGATAGAGATCGCTTAGTCGAAGAGACCGAAGCCCATATCCTCGTCGGACTCCTCCTTCTCGGACTCCTTGTCCTCCTCCTTGGCCTCCTCAGCGGCACCGCCAGCGGCAGCAGCACCACCAGCGGCGGCACCACCAGCACCGCCGGAGGGAACGGAAGCGAGCTTCTCAGAGCCCTCAGCAATGAGCTGAATTGCATGTTAGTACACTGCAGTCTCGTAGCGATCATCATTGAATCTTACCTCCTGGATGTCCTTGCCCTTGAGCTCGGAGATCAGGGTGTTGAGGCGCTCGTCGTCGGCCTCAATGCCAACGGACTCGAGAACGGCCTTGACATCGGCGGCAGAGGGGGAGGTGTTGCCTCCGAGGCCGAGAAGAAGGTAAGCTGCGAGGTGCTTCATTTTGATAGTGGTTTCTGATTCCAAAGATATTAGGAAAAAGTTCTTGTTGGAAAAATGTTTGCAACTCGTCGAGTCAAAGCAGGGGGGTAAGGCACAGTTATATACTTACATCTGAAGTCGGAAGAGAACACGAGAAATCAATCACTTTAACCGCAAATTGGGCGGAGACTGAAACCTTCGAGTTCGGTGGTGAGGTTGTTCGGTGTGACAAAAAGTAGAAAAGTTCGCGATCCCGTGAAAGCTAAAGGCGATTTTTGATCCTGTGGGAACCACTACTTTTGCCGACAGCGTGGTCACGTGTGGCGGGGTTTTTGTTGGCAAGTGCTCACGCCGAATGCACCTGAACCTTGAGACTTCCATTGAGAGGGTCATGGCGGGGAGAGATCGGAACAAGACAAACGCCGGATCCGCTAGGCGCACCGCCACAGATGCCACATGCCCCACGTGACTGCTTTCAGCCTGTGGCGCTTCCTGATTTCATGGCCTCGCCCATCAAGTTGGCTGTTGACTGATTCTTTGCTCCTCACTAACTGTGTGTTTTCCTCTTCTTTTGTTTCGTGATCGCCTGTATTTCAGGCGTATTTGATGAGATTTTTGAGCGAATACGACCACGAATAGCCCCTCTATCGACTCTGCGCCTCTTATCACCAGAAAGTCTTAAACTCGAGAGTTTAACGACGTCAAAAAAGTGCCTGACGACAGACCGAGTGAACAAGCTTTTGCCAGCCGCTCAATGACTCACAAGCCACGCCTGAGGCTACTTGTTCCTCTTTGTCTTTGAGGACTCGAGTCAACTGATATTTTTTAAAGTTTTTTTTACTACATCAACGACGCGATGCCGGTGAGTAACTCCCCGGAGGCAAACTTCGTGAGTATCAGGAAAAAGTTGACCATGGCTTTCAAGATTGGAGACCTCCTGGCCCAGATCAGCGGTGGTGATGAGGGATCTTCCGTACCCCCCAAACAGGGCCTGGTCCGGTCCAACACGTTACCCAAAAGGAAGGCCGACGATGATCCTCGATCGAGTATTTCAAAGGCACCTCGAGTGACCACATTATCCAGTACCGTGGCACCACGAACGACACAATCCCCTACTACCGTCTCAAGACCCAACCTCCCATCACGACCCGCCGAAAGATCGATACCCTCACAACGACCCTCGAACCCCTCGAATGGTAGTAGTAAACCTTCCGTCTTGTCGTCCAAACCAATGAATGGGGGTAACAGGGTCTCCAAGCCTGTTGCCCCCAGCAGACCCTCACCTGGTCCTGCCAGCGCATCTTCAGCACCACCAAAGAAAGGCTCTTTCGCTGAGATTCTTGCTCGGGCTCAGAAGGCCCAGCAATCGATGGGACAAGTTGGCAAAATCCAACACAAGAAGGTTGAAGGTGGTGCGTTGAAGAAGGTCAAGGATGAACCGCCTGCAAAGGTCGATCCTCGAGCAGCCAAAAACATGAAGCAACGTCCAGCATCTACTCACTCAGGCTACTCTGGTACAGCGAAACCAGGTCAAAGGCCAGCTCAACGGAATGGTGTACCTGTGTCTGGAAACGGAAGGGATCCGCGCAATGGAAAACCCCTACCTCCGTCAAAGGCAGAACGTGGCAAGATGGCCGGCAGCAAGTCATCAGGTAGAGCCGCACCCCCTGAGGAAGAGACCAAGAAGGTGAAGAAGGCTGCCATGGCTACGACTGGTTATACTGGCACAGCCAGACCCAGACCAGGAGGTGACGCCGGCAAGAAGAAGAAGGAAACCCCTCGTGGTGGCGCATTACTCAGTGCCCCGCGAGCTCCTCGTCCATCACGTTCAAAGTCACGATTTGAGGACGATTACGACGAGGATCTGGACGATTTTATTGACTATGACGATGAAGAAGACGACGGTGGTCCACGATATGATTATGCCTCCGATGGTTCTTCAGATATGGAGGCGGGCATGGATGATATCGACGACGAAGAGCGGCAAGCAGAGCGACTTGCCAAGCTGGAGGATCTCAAAGAAGAGCGGCTCGAGAAGCAACTCAAGGCCGAGAAAGAGGCTCGTAAGCGACAGGCCTTGGAAGCCTCGCGTGGTCGGCGCTGATGATGGAGACATCCCAACGTCTCCGTGTGCCATCTATTTGGTCACTCGCCTCAGCTGGGTCTATCGTGCTTGGAGCTTGCTCCTACAGCATCGGACATTACCAACCTTTACTCATCTTTGGATACCTGCGCCATTCTTCTTTACTCGAAATTTCTTCATACGCAAGCAACGGTCGAGGAGTTTGTTAGCAAGGGGCGTTTCACGAGCTTGACTTTTTCACCGCATCTTCACAACTACACCCTTTTGCACTTTGCGTCCGATTGTTTTAGGTTCAGGGGCTACATTAGCGACGGAGTTGTCATCTTTCCTCCCCCATTTTATTTTCCTTTTGTCACGTCTTCATTTTCAGGGGTGGTTTGCATGGTTTTGGCAAAGGACACTGGCGATGCGGATGGATTAAAGACAAGAAGGGGATGAAATCATTGGAGCTTTTTTTGGTCAAGGGATGGCGAAGTGGATGTACTGTAGACAGAGATGGATATATGTTAGTAGACAACGCTTCACAATGATACCGTTGTCTAGAAGTAATTGTTAAACCTCACGATTCCTACGACACCCTATCTTATACGCAAGACTTTATATTTCAACGTGATCTGGTTTTACGACTCTGGTGTTGTTACCTCAGTTCCTCATTCTATCGCTAGGCCATTAGCACAAACTTGGAGAGTACAGCGCACTCGCGCGATCATCGATATCTTCTAGGCTGTTACTTTACTGCAAACCAGTTGATACACTAGACGTGTGTAACCATGAAAACCGCAACTTTGCGGCGTCTATGGGTAGATCAATTATTCATGCTGAGAAAGACTGGCTGGGCAATACGCATAACAGAAGCATGAAATATATATTTTCCGGTCCCAATAAGTCTAAAATTTAGACGCCATTAATGCCCTTGACTGATTAAATAACGCCTCATTTTCCAGCCCAATCCAAAAGCAATGCACCCCATGAACGTCGCAACAAATGTGGTAAATAATCTTCAGTGAAGCTCGCCACTGATATAGCCAGGCTCTTGAACAATGTTTAGACAACCTGACATCGTTTGGGTGTGTGAAAACGGTGCAGACAACCCACAGTAAGCTCGACGTTAATAATCGGCTGTTATACTTATACACAGTATATAGGGAAATGGGATTCCAGGCCAGGACAACTATCCTTTCAAGGGGTACCAAGCCACAATCTGGCGGGTCAGATATCGGTCAAGACAATATCGGGCCAGCACCGTGACATAAGTTGATCAAGGAAGATCGTCACTCTTGGACGACTTCCCACCAGTGCTTCCATAAGGCCTCAAGTTCCATCCTTGATATGGTTTGACTCCCTGAGTGCTGCTACCGTTGGCACTAGGGATGATGGACGGAGGTGGGTTATGACGAGGTAAATTAGGCTCTCGCTTGATAGGTGGAGGGGGAAGTGACGCCGATGCAGCAGGAAGAAGGCTTGAGGGAGGCGGATGGGCCGGTAGGTCAGCCTTGACTGGCTGTGTCTCTTTTTTGACCTCCGGCTCCTCAGGCTGCATGAGCCCCTTTTTGCGAAGATACTGGATTGACTGAAGGACAGTAAGATCTTCTTGCTCCTTATCGTTGAGAATCAAACGTTGCTGAATAGTGAGCCGCCCATTGTTGGCCTCACGATCCTTCATGGCTGCTTCGCGGACTTCAGGGTCATGGACGAAGCGGCACTTGCCCTTCTTGCCACATGTTCCACCAGTGGAATAATATTTGCAGTGCTTGGATACATCGGCTTTCTTGGCCGGCGGAGGAGGCGGAGGAGCAACATGGGCACGAGTAGACATAACTTCTGGCTCGTCATCTGATGACTCCTCTGATGGGTCTCGCATCTCGTCACCTTCGTCACCCTGTTCTCGCTTTCGCTTGATCGACGACTCAACTTTGCGCAACTGTCGTCTGAGTTTGTCGGCTTGTTTTTCTAGCGAGGAGGCCTTGTCTTCGCCATTCTGTGCCAACTCGGCATTCTTCTTGGCTTCTACGCGAGCCTTGGTGGGGAAATGCTTCTTTCTCTCCGCTAGGAAAGAGGCAACATCTTTCACACTATAACTGTTAGCAATATTATAGCGGAAGGGCTACTAAGTACTTACTTGAGTGTTTCTTGTCCGATCAAGTCCGTCAAAACCTTCTCCTCGCCTTCGTCATCTTCAGACTCCGAATCCATACCAGGGGTGAGGCCAAGAGTGTTGGTCTTGCGCTTCTTCTTCTTTCCCAAAGTTGGAGTTTCGGATTTATGATGAGCAGATTCGTTGTTTCCATGTTTCTGGTGACGTGACTTGTCATTTCCATGGTGACCCCCGCGACCTCGTGTGTTCCCGTCACGAAATCCCCCTCTACCGCGGCGGTTGTTGTGGCCGTAGTAGCCGTCCTGATGATGACCAGGGGGGAGAGGGGGGCCAGGGTATGCCGGATACTGAGGAGGGGGATAGTGAACTGCTCGAGGGTCATGAGGATAAGGCTGACCATAGCCATTAGCTGGTGGCATGGCTTCATGCTCATAGCCAGGTCGCACGGGACCATTCAACGGGGGTTTTGGGCCATTGCGGTCATTGTAACCGCCGCGCCCTCTCCCGTTGCTATAAGGGCCTCCAGGGGGCTGTCCAGCACCACTCCACTGGGCCTGGTTTGGGGGAGGTGGCCCTTGGTAAGGGTAGGCCTGTGGAGCGCCGTAAGGCGGCTGCTGAGGGTATTGGGAGGGAGGGTATGGCTGGGCAGGCTAGTTTGGATGGTAATTGCCTGGAGG
>JAAOAR010000024.1:0-90992 GCA_013395995.1 Fusarium pseudoanthophilum | reverse complement strand
GGAAAATATACTAAGATATATACAGTTAGTCAGGTCTAAGCCATGGTTTTCCTGACACTTTAACTTACACGCGTTAGATCGTTCATGCATAAGAGGTCCCTCGGCAAAATTAGAAGGCATATCTCAGCAACAAAAGAATCAGCTGTCTCTAAAGAGTAAGGGGTCTGTGGAGCAACAGTGGTATACAGTATGGTCAATACTCTTCCCTGACATGGACCCCCCTGCTACGATTTACATTTATTCGACACAGTCTGAAGACTTTTGTAGGATTCAGGAGTTCGCGCAACGGGAGGGAGTTGCTATCATGCTCGACGAGCTAGAGTCTAATGGACTTGTAGTCCGGCCGGATGCATCTAACCAACTGCTCCGATCGACCGTACAGAGGGCTATGGTGTCGATATTCAGAAGCTATTCCAACGGGTGCGACCCAAGTTCTGAAGCAGAAGGCCCGGCCCTTAGCCAGGCTGAAGAACCAGACCATGGAGTCTCTCTTCGGCAGGAATCAACTACTGAAGGTCATGGTAATCATCCCACTAACTGTATTGATGTGAACCGGATGGCGGAAGATGGCAGGGATAGTGATACGATTTCAAGATTTGACCGACCGAGCAGAAGTACATGGTCACAGTTGCCAACCACGACTTCATGGCTTCCTAGACGGGATGTGCAGGATGACACCGAGAATGAGCTATGGGGAACGGCCTTTCTTGATGATACAGTATATGGGGAAAGTTCGTCATGGGAAAATATAGGTCTCAACCTTGAGAGCTCCGACGTGCTGGACCTGGATGCCTTGTTGAGAGATGTCATAAGTACTGAAGCATAATATATATATAGGTGTATTTTAGCAGCACAGCTTCGGACTGAACCAATACCGAACATGATTCTTGTATGATTCTTCTTGTTGTTTCGCATGGCCACTCTACCAAAGCCAAGATCGCTTTTGCACAACGCCGATAACTAGATACTCGCTAAAGTCTAACTACTGTGTATTATCTATTATCTTCAAATACCGACGTTGCACTGTCCTGCCTTGGGAACTATAAAGAACTCCCCAGCCTGCGCCATCATCTCATTTGTCATACCATGGTGCAACTGTAAGCCTCTACATTCGCGGAAAAGGATAGCCAAAGTGACAAGGATCTCCATCCGAGCCACATGCATACCAACGCATCTCCTTGCACCGATGTTGAAAGGGACATGTGCTCGTTTCATCTCTGGGGTTGGATTCAGGAACCTGGTGGCGTCAAACCTGTTCAAGTCAGCAACTGCACTCAAAACTTGGTAGAAGTCACATACCTATCTGGCTCGGGAAAGACATCTTCAAGTCGGGAAATGAGCCATCCGGTCGTGTAGACCATCGTGCCTCCCGGGATATCCCAGTCGTGAACGGAGATCCCACTCGGAGGCACAAGTCTCTCTACTAGTGCTCCTGCAGGATTATACATCCTGAGCACCTCTTCCAAGACACTATTTAAGAGGGGTAGAACTTCAACTTCCTTGGCCGTGAAGTTCGTCGGCAAGCTGCTGACCTCTTCCTCGATATGTCTCCGGAGATCGGAATCCCTGATTATTTCCCATGTCGCATAAGTTAAAGTCGTGGCCGTACTATCTGAGCCCGCAACAAGAAGCATGCTAACCTCTGAGCTCAACTCATCGTCGTTCAAGCTGGGTTTCTTACCCTTCACCTCTTGACTCAACAAATGACAAGCGATACTCGGGCTGCAGTTTGACGAAACGCGCAGTTCTCCGAGGGCCGCTGTTACTCGGTTGAAGATGGTTTCAGTGACTTGACCAACGTCTCTTAGCCAGGTAATAGGAGACCACTTGAACAGTGATATGAGTCTGCGGGGGAGTACAGCTTGGAAAACCACAGAAGGGCCAGCATCGCTCAAAGCCGTATAGAGTGGTAGACCTTTCCCACCCGAATGCAATAGGTTAAATGGTTTGCCAAAAGACATCTCACTCACCACATCAACAGCAAGGCAGCGCCACCATTTGTAGACATCAGCTTGGCCTTGCTCGGCCTCATTCTTGATGTTGCCCACTGCCTTGCTAGCCAATCGATGAATCTTCACTTCCTGTTCTTCCTTTATTGATGAAAAGCCTCTACCAATAATCCGTTTTCGTTCCGAGTGGATACGAGGATCTCGCATGGTGAAGAGCATAGATGAGTGACTGAAGCGAATATGGTCAAAGACGGGTGCTTTCAGGCAGTGGCTACCCACGCCGTGTACTTTGTAGTAGCCATCGACGCTGTTAATGGAAACCTCCTTGGGTCCAACTCTGACAACTGGACCGTGAACCTTGTGAAGATGGCGAAGATGTTGTCGACTAGTTCCAACTGCTCTTGTGTATAACAATGGTAGACCAGTGAAATGGGTGTACCATGGTCCAGGGAGGTGTGAAAGTGGACCACGATAGTAGTTGAACGTAGCTCTCAGGGCAAGAGCTAAGAGAAGAACAGCGAGAAAAGGTATGACAGAGAGAAACATTGCTTCAGCGACAAGTGGTAGTGGTTGTTAACTAACTCGTATGAAGTTATGTCGATCTGTGGATCCGGGCTACTTTATGTACGGCCCTATAACCTGTAATCCAGCCCAAGACCCATAATCACAAACTTCACCATGATATCCTCAGGTCTGGAACGACTTCTAATCTTTGGGGGCTGACTAGCTCAGCCCTGAGAGTCAAGGGTGAAGTCCCATAAGCGCCGCTGAATAAACTAAGTCAGTCATTATACCCGCGATGTCACTTATCTCATGCACGATCGGGGTCTAAAATGCCAGCTGGCATGGTATCATGTGTACTATTTTAGTGTCTTGCGGACGGGCCAGGCCGCGTCTACTGGGTCTTCTTCACATGTCAGGATCTCAAAAGGCTTGGTATTGCTAAATCGAAACATATAAGCCACTATGTAGTACAAGAATAGCCACTTAAAATGAGGGAATTTCTCTCGGCCTTCTAGAAATGGTAGTACACGGAAGAAATCGATGATGTTGTTACTCCTTCCGGCTTGTATTCCGCAGATCCACTTTCTTCCTGCAAGATACCTTGTAAATATTGGTTAATGCCCTACAGCCGCATATGCACTGCGCCTTGTAAGCCTTACGAATACTACAGCAGCCCAAAAATGACCCGAGATACCCGAAACTGTCGAACTTTGAGGGCTTTTTTGTCAGTCATATCCTGGCCTCGGGGGGCAGGAAAACACAAGACCTAAGTTTAGGGTGTTAAAATAAACTTAGTAAAATTTATCCTAAGCTTAGGCTATATTACCTAAGTATTTTTATCATTTAGGATTAAGGTCCTGTGTTTTCTTTCCTCCCCTAGCCTGGGTGGTGCAGATGTCTAGGATCACTTTACGGGCGCTTAGTCAAGAGCCTTATGGCCCCTGCTGCATTGGCCTCGCATGGACAGACTCGTTATTGGCTTCGTTCCGGTATTTGAGATAATGATGCTCCGCCACGTGGTGCTGGAAAAGTCGAGATGCTGCAGAGTAAAATCTCTTCCGAAGACTTGGGTGTGGTTGAACAAGATGGCATGTGAAACCACTCATGTAATCTTCGATCTCAGCCGCAGCTGTCTTATCCTCAGACAGCCTTTAGACAGGTAATTGGTAGATTATAACACAATCAGTACGGAGTATTCTTATCATGCGTCGGCGATTATGGCATTCCATTGCACCATCTACTGCAAGCCTGATAACGGCAGCTGAAACCTCGCCCTGGAGTCACGACAGCACCTTATTACTGTTCAGAAACCCGCCAACAGCGCTTACGTTTTACACAAGTTCTTCTTTCTCATTATTATTGTGTCATTCACCGTTTTTTGCTTGAGCCCGCTCATGTAAGAGAATGGGGACGAATCTGCAGGAGACACGAGCTATTTTCGCTCCACCGGAAAAATAAGCACTAAATCTGGTACGCGATTACACCCATGTAAATGGCACCCATCCTTGCTGTGATCTTATCAGTACCTCTGAGGCTGAGCGTTTATCGTGCACTTTGGGGTCCGACGGAAGATTTGCTGCCGCTGGCGGTTATTAATAGATATCCCTGTAGAGATTTGTTCACAGCAAGACCTGATATAATTCCGTTACCCAGAATCTCCATCTTCATAGCTTCAACAAACACCTGAATGTCAACCGAGTTTGAACATGGCATCCACTATTGCTAACAATTCGCCTACACACGCTAGCGCAGGCGAGATATTTTTACACGGTCTTGGAATACTTTCCTTTTCCTATAGCTTTTACCTCTTGACAACATGGGAATCAGCATACTCAGATTCTTTCGGGTGGTACTTCCAGCTGCTGACTGTTGTGGGACTCACCTTATCTCTCATCACATTTACCCTTGGCCTCATCACAGACCTTACGAGACATGATGGCTTCTCAAGGACCAAGGACACCATCTCACTTCTTGCGACGCCTCTCGAAGTCATGATCGCAGTCTTGTACTGGTCTATCAAATTTCACGATCCCTCTCTACTCATGCCAGCCGACCTTGTCATCAATCCTTGGGCTGATCTTGGATACCACCTGGTACCTGCGGTGCTATTGGTCCCGGACTTCCTGCTGTACAGTCCTCGAGCGACTGTCACTACGAGGAGCATGATGTTCAACAGTACCATTTTGGCTGTTGTTTATTGGTGCTGGATTGAGTTGTGCTATTACCAAAATGGCTGGTAAGTATAGCTGTCGACATACGATATGATTCGCCTGCTAACACTTAGAGGTATCCGTATCCTATGATGGATCAGTTCAGTGCCATTCAGCGGGTTTCAGTGTTCGTTGGATCATCAGGACTACTTACCTTGACGTCGTCTTCTCTCCAATGGGTGCACTACAAGGTGCACCGTCTCGATGTGACGAAGGCCAAGCCGAACTAAAGATGTCAACTTAAGTAAGGTCACCTTGGACTCAGGAAGAGGTGCACAAAAGGATTTGGAGAGGCGGAATTTTACTCCAGCGTTGAGGTGGTCAACCAGGGGAGTCACTAAGCTGTAGGATTAAAGGTTTTACAGGCCGTATTCATCGAACGCTAGACGGTGAAAGAAACTCATTGGCTAGCCATTGGACGCATGGAGAACGGTGTTTAGCTTTCAGTGAATCAGGCTCACTAGTTGACTTTATCGAACTGAGAGCATTGCTGATAATGTCAGATCAAACTTTAGAACAATAAACCAGCAAGAATGGCAACATACGAGGCCCAGCCCCTTCCCCAACTGATCAAAATGGAGTTCAAACATGATAGAAGTCATCTACCTGACGAACAGCAACAAATATGCGGCAATGAATGAAGTTTGTAGGTGCCATGTTCAAATAACCTAATGAAGAGCGCTGACTCTGCCATGGATATTGCGACGGTTCCTAACCCCAAGCCTGCTCGGGTCTGTGTGACAGTTCCAGAACTGGGCAAAGACGCTGAGGTGAACTGTCATCGCCTATCAAAAAATGGGTAATAGACTAATTTAGAGCTGCCAGGTTGTCAAGAAAGCTTTGGAAGACACAAAGATGTTAGGCTTTGAGGAGAAGAATCTGGCCTCTAATGACAGAATGCTTCTTGTATGGCAAAGCCTCTCTGTAGACATTTCAAAAGCGAGAGAAGAAATAGGGACAAGATATAATGGATTGTTTTTTCAGATAATATCAAAGACTAGGGCCCTTGTCAGTGAAGCGATGCTGTGATATTGACGTCAGCATCATGTACCCACATTTGCGCCCTTTCACTGTCATATTCCTACTTGAGTCATACTTGCTGCAACTCTTACTCCTCACATCTCTATCGAACATCCTTCCCAACGAAAATTATACAATCGAGAGAAAAGTAAACATGAGGACTCTTCTATTGCTTGGAGGCATGACACCAGATGTCACCGCCCTCTACTACAGTATCATCAACAAAGTCGTCAGAATCAAACTCGGTGATCGAGCATCAGCCCCGTTATATCTGTACAGCGCCAACCTCGAAGAAATGATCCAGCATGCCATGAAAGGGGACTGGGACGAGTTCGCAAAGGTCTACAAGAAACCAATCAGATCCTTGAGCGACAGAGTTGATGGAATTGCGATCTGTGCCATTCTCGCACACAAGGTCGCCAAAAAACTGTTTGATGACTCCTCAGCGGCTCGTGTCCCGTTGTTTCACATTGCGGACTGTCTCGCACTCCACATCGCCAACAATCATCCGTCGGTAAAGAAGCTTGGTCTGCTCGGGCCCAAAATCTCGATGCTCGATTCAGATGATCCGGACTTCTTCGTGGCCATGCTAAAAAAGTCCGGGTTTGAGATTTTGGTCCCGGAAACACCAGAAGATATTGAGGAGGTTAACAGAGGCATGCTTCAAGAAGTGGCGAAGGGTGTTGCTTCTGTGACAGACTCAACAAGAAAGATGTTTGTTCAACAAGCGAAGAAACTTGTCGACAGAGGGGCTCAAGGCATCATATTGGGTAGTACAGACTTGGGTTTTGTGTTGAAGCAAGAAGATGTTGCGGGTATTCCACTGTTTGAACCGGCTGCTATTCATGCGCAGGAACTAGGAATCTGGATCTGTGAAGGAGACGAAGACGAATCGCCTTAGTTTTTTTGACATTGAAAATAGGCATCGCAATTGAATTATTATTGCGCAGAAAAGACCACCAGTCATTTGAGCTTTTCCCATACTGACATGAGAGAATGACTCAAAACTACGGGTATGCTGTCGGGAATAATGGTTACAGTTTGCGGGGCGACCTTCGGCCCGAAATGTTTGTGGACAACCGAAATCCCGATTCATCACCAACGCTTCGTCCGGTCATCAACAAACGCGATTAATCTTATCTACTAACAATCATGAGCGCAGTCGACACTGGGTCTCCGCATCCAGGATCTGGTGGCACCCTCTCACGTACAGCTTGTGAGAGATGCCGCAGGCAAAAGGTTCGTCATGTCCTCTCCGAAAAGCCATCTGCCTGCTGACACTCGGGCCGACAGCTTCGTTGCAGTCGTCAACGTCCAACCTGCACGCGATGTAGCCGCTTCTCAGTCACCTGCACCTACCCTGAGTTGGCCGATCGTAGACGTCTCGCAGCTCGTCGCGAATCTGTGCGGGCCGAGCAGACCCGCCCTTTCTCTGATGCAGCTCCAGTGACTCCAGAGTCGACAGAGCTCAATGTTGCCGGGGTCAGAAGTCCTTCAGTGACTCCGAGAATCCACAGTGTTGGCCATGTTGACGTCCAGCCACTGCGAACAGAACTTGTAGTCTCAAGATCTGCTGACACTAACTTGGATGATCTACCGCCACGAGCCGTTGGGCTAGCGCTCTTAGATATCTATTTTGAACGGTTATACAATGCTACATTGCTTTTCAACCGTACTCAGCTCTTTGAGTCTTACCTGGATGGCAGTCTACCTCCATATCTATTGAGGAGCATATTTGCACTATCGTCATTGTAAGCATCTACCTCCAACTTGGTCCCCTTATTCTGACAACAGCATAGATTCCTTCGTAAACCACGACATCAACCGCCCAGACTAGGTGGTCATGCTGTCTCTACAGAACTTGCAGCATTTGCCACATATGCTAGTTATGGGAATGCTTGGGCCGAGTCAGCAAGACGTGAGACGTGGCTCCTTACAGATCGACCAACCGTTCAAGTAGTTCAAGCTCTTTCATGTCTCAACCTGTACTGGTTTGCCACAAGAGATCTGGGCCGAGCTCGGATCAATGCTGGTATGTGCAACAACTATGAATGAAACATTGAATCTCCTGACGCCTAAACTAGTTATGGCCTATGCATCCGCTACTACATTTCGCTCCATTGACGTCTCAGACAACGGGGTGAGGACAAATGACGAAGTGCAGCTTATGGAAAGGAAGCATGGTTGCTTCTGGGCATGCTGGGCAACAATGTGTATCTCCTCCTTTCCCGAAGCATATGCGAAGAACGCTTGGGAAGAAGCTTGTAATGTGCCACTTCCTATCGCATCAGAAGGGTTTTTCAGTGATGGGAACGCCGGGAATCACTACCACATGACGGTGGAGTGGAAGCCAGAGGGGCTCAACAACGAGCTTGATCCCCCTCCATCAATCATGGCGGAACACATGAGACTCATGGGGGTTTGGTGAGTTTCTAATCACGATTCTTGGTGACAACACTAATATTCCATTTGTTCTCAAGGGTTAAAATTCAGCTTCTAAACAGAGACAAGCAGGAAAGTCCAAACGTCACCCAAATCCTCCACTTGTCCAGCCTGGCGAAAGATATTTATGACTCGAGCCAGTTTCCTCCTTACGTTACAGGCGACGAGAGTACTAGCAACATTGCACGGTTACTAGGACTACACTCATTATACCATCTTTGCCAAATAGTTCTTCTCTGTCCGCTAGTTTCTCTTTTCTCAGGTCGACGAGGCATCACAGGAGAAACGACTCAGACCCAAGCAGAGACAATCATCAAGCATGCCATTCACCACGGGCATCTGATCCGGGACTATATTACCAGACGGCAGGATATATCGAAACTCAGCTCTCATGTCGGCTTTGCTAGCTTTGTGTCGACATCAATCATCCTCACCCTCTTGAGGTCCAGGGCTCGCCGACATCATGATGATGGAAATACACGGGATCATGTGTCCCACGCACTTGTGACACTGATTCAGGATAGTATTGATATACTCAGCATTCTCCAGACTTTCTGGGAGCACCTAGAGCCAATGGTAAGTTAAGCACCTTCTGAAATGTGCAAGGGCATATCTGACATATATCAAACAGACTAGGAGCCTGCAACGTGCTGCTGACCTAGTACTAGGGCCGTCCAACCGCGACCGGCATAGTATCACAGGAGGCGAGTCTAGGCCCATCGAAGTCCCAATGACAGGAGTCAACAGTCCAGCGCGCGAGGAAGATGTCATCGCCACTACGTATATCGAGTCTCCAGAGTATCCGAATGCTCAGCATTCCGCGAGCTCCTACGCGAATGCCCATCTTGGCGTTACAAATAGGGCCGTGGAACATATAACTCAGAGCGTGGGTGAGCCTGCTGATTGGCATCATAATAATCTATTCGAGTGGTGTCAGACAGGGGGACTCCTCGACATTGGCGACGACTTCTTGGACATTGGCGCTTCAGTCGATTGGAACATGGACTTGGACCTTTTGACGGGTTTCTCCTCGCAGATGGCTTGACCTTGTTACGTATAGATATCTACATACATCCCAGTGCCCCATAAGGCGTATTAAGGAAATTTCTTGGCGGGCAACATCTTGGCTGATACCTTTCCGAAGCCGATTACACGATCTCCCGAACCAGCCCATCCTTCCATAGTAACAGTATCGCCGTCTTCCAGCCAAACCAATTCAGACCCATCAGATAAGGTGAAAGGCCGAGTACCGCCCAATACAAGCTCGGCCAAACATCCAGATCTACGAATTGGGTCATGATCACTGCCAAATTCTTTGATCTGCTCGGTGCTGGAAGAGAGCGTACCAGTGCCGAGCAAATCACCAGTTTCCAGACCACATCCAGAGCTGCTGTGATGGGCTACCATCTGAAATGGAGACCAGTGGAGGTGTTTAAGATCAGACTTTCCGATTACGTCTTCTGTTACCCCGTTTCCTGTTTTATAGGTTAGAGAACGTTGACTCTAGGGTCTCACTGATGCTTTTGAGAACGTACGGGACAATGATGTAGAAACCCTTACTGCAACATCGTCTTGACATCGAAGAAATGGTATGGTCGTGCTCTTTCCTCCTCTCAAGCCCAAATCTTCGGTAGTTAGTAGTGCACCAGCCTCCTCCAGCGCTTGAACCGTCACGATCCAAGGCGAAATACTCGTTGCTGTAGCTTTACCGTTGAAAGGTCCCAAGGGAGCCATCTCATAGAATTGTATATCTCTTGCACTCCAGTCATTCAGAAGAACAAACCCAAAGACATGGTCACGGGCTCTGGACGCTGGAGTCGATTCACCATACTTGATTGGATTGGAGATGAAAACTCCCATTTCGAGCTCAAAGTCGAACTTCTCGCTCGGAGCATATGTTGCGCCGTTGGGTCCGGGAATGATACCATGAGGTCTAGTGACGTTTTGGCCACTGATAATGACAGATGATGCTCGGCCGTTGTATGCTGCTGGTAGATCGAAGAAGTTCTGAGGGACTTCACTGTATCCCGCCATTCGGCCCATCTGTCATGTGCAGGTCAGAGATTGGCAAGATGTTATCAAAATAGCCTGACATACAGTTTGAACGTGTTCTAGCGAGCACATGAAGTCCGTGAAGCCGCCAATCTTCATTGGGACGTGCATGGTAACTTGGTCGGCTGCGATGACGCCGGTATCTTCTCGGTAGAGTACAGAAGACTCATCTCGTAAAGCCTCTTGAATGGCCTTCCGGAGGGAGTTGCGTACATTAGCTGGAAGCGCAGCAAAAGCATTAAATGAGGACTGTTCCAGTAAATATCTCTGTTAGTCGAGTCAACCAAGTCTCTTCGAAGTTTCGCCGTTACTAACCGATGCCAGTGCGTCTTTCACGGACTCATCTACGCGTAGTCCGTTCTGGATGAGGACTCTAAGGTCTAAAACATGGTCACCGACAGCCGTTCCTGGTCGCGGATCGAGCTATTCAAGGATTGGTATCAGCAAAGACTAAACCTTTGTGAGTATTCTATTCCCTTACATTGTCCTCGGTGTGGAATATGCCGAACGGAATGTTCCATATAGGGAATGGCGATCCATTCGGTATCGGAAATGGGTATTGAACCATTTTCGTTGATCTTCGCCTGTGGCCTCTGGCAGCAGGGAAATAGCAGACCTTTGTAAAATGTGCTAAAATAAAGTTGGCAGAGTTATACTAAATTTATACCAAGTTACCTAAGTATTTTCAATACTTAGGATCAAGGCCCTGAGTTTTCCTTCCTCCCCTAGTATGAATATACGACTGGGGACAGAAAACTCTCGCGTTTGTGCTGTGGGTAACGGAGACAGTCCAAGTTTATTGAGAGGACGATGCGATGACCGAAGTTATGAAGGAGTATTCAAGGATTGAGCCTGAAGTCGTTCTGACAATTTATGTAGTACTAACATGTAAATACGCGTAATCTAAGGTAAGCCGACGGAATCCCTTCTTACGTCATGTCCGTTCGGGCCGGAGTCCGGTGGAGTGGAGCTTCGGACATCGGACTCGGGGTTGGACTCGGGGCCACGCTACGCCACCTCATGAGCCTCCCATGTCAGCTTATAGTAGGTCTAATTACATATATAGACAATGCTAATGCTTACAGTGGAAGAAAAGTCATCCTTGTCACCAATCTGAATCACCTTTATATTGGTTTAGCAGGAATAACTTCAAGATGTCTTCTACTTCCCCTCCAAACTTCATCTTCATCAAGAATTCGACGGTCTTGACAGTGGACCCACAAATTGGTACCCTGGCAAACTCCGACATTCTCATCCAAGATGACCGAATCGTTGCGATTGGCCAAGCTCTGCCAAATCCTCCCGAAGGCAATGTCACTATTATCGACGGCCAAGGATGCATCGTTACGCCGGGCTTTGTTGATGGTCACCATCATATGTGGCAGCAGCTTTTGCGCGGTGTTGCAACGGACTGGTCGCTTTTTGACTACACTGTCAATATGCGAACCATTTATGGAAGCTTATATACACCTGAAGATGTGTACCTGTCTACGTATGTTGCGGCACTTAGTCTTATCAACAACGGTGTGACTTCTGTTCTCGAGCACTGCCATATCATCAACTCACCAGATCATGCCGATGCGGCTGTGAGGGCACTTCGCGACGCTGGGATCAGGGGAACATTCTGTTATGGCTTCTATGCCAACCCGCCTTTGCCTGATCAGCTTGATCCAAAAGGCTTCTCTCATGCGTCACGGCTTAGCGATGCTGCCAGGATAAGGGACAAGTTCTTTGGTCAGAACGATCCAGCCAAACAACTGCTCACGTTCGGTGTAGCTCCAGATGAGCCAGAATCTCTGCCCATTGAAGAGACCATCACGCAGATCGAACAGTCGAGAGAGCTTGGAGCACGTATAATCACCATGCACGTTGCGATGGGGCCCTATGACTTAGCTCGACGCCAGGTTGTACAAAGCCTTGCCAATAAAGGTATTCTGGGACCAGACCTCGTCTTCAGCCATGGATCGTCCTTCACCGAGGGTGAGCTTCAGGCGATTAAGGAGTCGGATGCTTCCATCGTCGGTACTCCAGATACAGAGTTGCAGATGGGCATGGGCTTTCCCATCGTCTTCCAAGCTTCTGATCAAGGATGTCGTACATGCTTGGGCATAGATATTACATCCAATCAGGGAAATGACTTCATCGCGCAGATGCGGCTCGCACTACAAGCTCGTCGAGCCCAGGAAAACAATCAAGGGTTTCCGCTTTCCATTAAACGCAAGACGGCAGATGTCCTTCGAATGGGCACGCTGGGGGGTGCAGAGGTGATGAGAATGGAAGACCTCATTGGCTCCATTGCAGTTGGGAAGAAAGCAGATCTTGTTCTCATCCGCTGTGATGATATTGAGAATATTCCGGTAGGCGATCCAGTTGGGTCAGTCGTGTTTCATTCGTCAGTGAAGGATATCGATACCGTCATCATCGATGGTCAGATCAAAAAGCGGAACGGAAAGTTGACCGTCGATTGGGAGAGGCTAAAAGAGGAGGTCATTCTTCGAGCAGATCATATCAGGACGGAGGCTTCTAAGATTGATCTGACAGCAGCTAGGAAACGTTGGATGGATATCTTTCATGTAAAAGACATGTCAGCATGAATATCTTGTTTCGACCTTGTTGGAGAGACAATAAATTGTTTGACAGATCATGTTTTACACATACCGTAAAGAGGAAACTCACTAATTGATAGGTCCATTCTCCAACCTTGCATGTTAACTTATATCAACTTCCACAGGTCAAGATGGGGCCCGTCTGCTTACCCAGCTACTCCACAACGACAGCCTTGGTCTCAGGGCCGAGGGTCTTCTCATTGAAAACAGATGCAATGCTTCTAAGACGCTGGTAGTCGCTAATGCCGTCGTCGATACTCACTCGCATACGACCGGAGACCAATGCAATAATGCTACGAATCAAGTCAGCGTATCTGGGGCTAGGAGAGGCAAGAAAACTTCAAGACCTTGGCCCCAAGTGATAAAAAGCTTTAGATAATCTTGACCAAGCTTTTTTGAACTTTTTAGAGTCTGAGGTTTTCTTGCTCCCAACAGGTGTCAAGGAATAGCTGTTTGGCCAGTAGGGACAGTGGTTAGCAATGACCCAGCGCAACCCTTTAAGGATTCCAGAGGGGTATTGGCCCGGTTCATGAAGATTAATGCTTGCTGATAGGTGTGGTCACTGCCTATCAAACAGCCGGTTACACAGGCCACGAGTTGCAGATTGTAGACTAAGTCGGTTATGGCTCCGTGAGACAGCAGTGCTTCGTCTTATCCCTGGTAGCCGACGCCATGAAGCCAAAACCACGGTATGCTCATGGAGTTAGGCACTTCAAGGGTAATACATTGTGTTAGGAGGGTTACTGCAATGCGCGGGGGGCGTGGACGGGTCTTTCGCTGAGTTAGACTGATAGTAGATACTCGAAAAGCTCGCTGAGTATAGTTGTCTATGCATATCTATGAGTCGGAGCATGGGAGGGGCTCAGAAATACATGGGTGTATCTTGCACGTTGTCGAGAGGAATCTAATGCGAATCTGGCAGCTCCATCCCTCCCTGGTCTTCACCCAATGCACAGCCATTGATCTCGACCGGCGTCGCATGGAACAAGATGAACACAATCCTAGCCCACTTCTCAGTTCTGTTGAACCACTGGTGATTTGTCCCTCTCTGGATCACAACATCCCCCGGGTGGATAGTCCGGGTCTCTCCCGAGTCCAGCAAACACTCCAGCTCACCATTGATGAGGATACCATAGTCGAGACTGACGGTACGATGCATCTGCGACTTGGAGCCTGGAGGTATGTCACAGTACCGCAAGATGGTACCACCATGCTTCACTAATCCCGACTTCTGTTTGTTTGCATATGCTTCTTTGAACGTCGAAAGATCTTTGTCGTTCGCGAGTGGTATGGGTAGTCCTTCGGTGACGTAGCCGAGCTCAAAGTCGGCAGAGTTACCCTCGCCTGCACTGACCTCCCAGAAGTTCAATGGCTCGTCGAGATCTTTGGAGTAGCATGATTTGCCACTCGAGTCGTGGGTTGTGATGAAGCGGTGGATCGAGGGAAGCGCTTTTGGGGGGTCGGAGTTTGAAGACATGGCGATTGGTTGGATGATTCTTCTTTAATGTTCAGATGTTTCTCTGAGCAAAGGAAATCCAGCAGCATCGAAATCCGCGCTTTATGTCTCGTGTAGGATTCGGGATGTGGAGAACAGTTTCCAGGTCGGGATCGTTCTTAGTGTCGTTCGAAACACGGCCCGATCGATGGCATTGGCGTGACTGGGGGCGACAACAAAGTCGGCCCGAGTGTTGACAATTCTACTGCAGAGCCAAAGGACGATGCCTTGTGTATGACCAAAGAAATATGTAGGCTATGGGTGCGAGACGTTGGTTGATGTACTTTCGGTCGCATTCCTGTGCCGACGGGTCCGCAGTTTCTGGTGATCGCAAAAGAACAGGCCGGATCAACGAAGAGGAACTGTGAGTCGAGTAACGTGCCTCTCGTCGTGGGTGGTGGAGACTTCATCATCTCCGGTTGTAAGTCTAGTGACAGTGGTCCAAGGGTTACGGAACAGGTTACTCACATCGCTACAGCGTTTGGAGCATCGTGTCATGTTTGCCGTGACCTTTTGGCAGAACTCTTGAGCACCGCAATGAACGAGTCGACAACGGCAATGGTACTTAGAAGCCCAAGCTTTGTAGACCGCTTCAAGTACAGCTACAGCGGGGAAGTTCTTCTGGGTACAGTTGCTGAGTCCGCCGTAATGACAAAAAAGGTTCACGATGGTTATGTGTCGAGACACAACTGACCCTCGAGCGCATTGCGTTTTCACAAACGCGCGCTGGGAAAGTGGCAACGAAATGTTCATCGGATGTTGGCAAATTTTGGCAAACAGCAAAGACTTTCAAGAGGCTGGGCAAGATTGGCGGTCGCGAACCGCCTCAGTCCCTGGTTGTCGGAACGAGGCAAAGAAGGATTCTGAGAAGTTTCCGCGGTCTGGGACGACGTTGAACTTGAGCGCAGGTACGGAACGGGAGTCCAACACAAAAGCAAAGACTGCGCAAGTCTTGGAGTATTTGTATCGAGGCCCGTTGCTTCTGTGGATGGCTTAGCTTTCGCCAAGATCTTGCCAGGTACTGTTTCGGCTCTGCGGTATTAGTCGCAGGGTACGGCGTCATCGGGACTTAAGCGCAGCCGGCGGAATGTCCATCAAGAATGGACTGGCCATCAGCGGAAGAAACTCGAAACGTGTCGCTTCAAAGGACATGTCGGCTCGGCCAGCGTCGATGGTGACGGACGATGTTGAGACGCCAGACAGTCTTGTAATGTCGAAGAGCGCTGGCTTAAGAGCGGCGAGGGTCGGCTTTCTGGCAGTACGAGTCGAAGCGTTCGGAGACTCTGTGTATTGGGAAGGGGACGAAGACAGTGTCAAGGGCGAGATATCGTTCGATCGAAGGAGGGTCCGAATACAAATAGCCTTGAGAAGCGACCACGGCGTGCTATTTGGGTCAGCAGGCAGCCACGGCAATGTTACAGGCAGGCAAGAGAGGAAGGACAGTCTGACGCAATGAAAACAAGGAGGGTGGTGCAATCACCAAAGGGAATCGAACAGCAGACAAGAGAGATGAAAAGGAGCTCACAAAGGACATGATCTGAGTGGAATGGTGAAGAGACAGAGTGCAAGCACAACGGAACAAGGGCGCCTGAGATCTACGGCAGATTTCACTGGGTGAAACTTGTCCAAAGTGCTGAGGGATTTTGTGGTCAGGCTCTCATCGTTGACGCAGAGTGTCGCCGATGGTTCCTGTTGTAGTGTTCAACGGGGAAGTCTCGCCACAGAGACAACCGCGAGGCTTTCGAGGAAAGCAACGTCAAGAAGACATCGTCGATCGGGATCGAGGGCGGTGGACGAAACTGGGGTCGGCGGTTCAGTGGACGAGGCTGAATGATCAGGACCTCTTTCGAACTTCGGCTGAGGGGAGAGAGCACGGGGCAAGGAGTTGCATGGCTGGGATGTTGGCTTGTCGGACCCTGTGAAGAAGAGAACTCCAAGCGCAGGGGTCATCGACTCGTGATGATGGTATCGGGATGTCGCGGTCTGCAGGAGTTGCTTGGAGGAGACGGAGTCACAGGTGAATAGCAGTAATGTTTGATGTTTTGGGGGATGTCACGCTCAGACCTCACAGTACGAAATGTTTTCCTTTGGCTCAGTACCACCAAGTGGCCCTGGTTGTCCAATACGTTTCATTAATATTGATTGCTAATCTCAAGGTGCAGTCACTGTGGTCAGCTCGGGGTAGGACAAGGTACGTGGCGGTAGGGATCATGATTCCCCGCGTTGCATTGTCACAGCCTGATCTTTGATGTACCCAACTCCTTTCCTTTTCACATTTCCATCAGAAAATCACGAGGAGAATGGTATCAAAAGACGCGGGGATCTTTGCGCGGCCGCTAAGCTGAAAATTAGAGCGGATGAAAGGTGGGAAATGAGAGTCAAATGGCTAATCGACACAGGGACAGCTGTGAGGTCGATATCGATGACGTGCATGCTGACAACGAAGATCCCGGATTGGAGAACAAGGGGCAGCGCCTTTGCCACCCAAGTTCGAATCTGAAGTCTGGATCTACTCTCGATCGCGAGTTCAGTTGTCGGACTACAGTCAACAGTCTTGCGGGCGGAGAATCGACATCAGGCGAAAGCTTAACCATGACTACGACTACGACCGCGACGGGGACCGCGATGAAGATCGACAAGACACGTGTGCACCGACCAGCGAAGCGAACATTTTCGTCCCTCCGGCCGACGCCTACCGAGAAGAAGCTATCGCCAGCCCGCCAACCCACGTCGAGTTGCCGAGCACAATGCAGGTAACACCGTAACCGCCACACGAGCCCTTTCGAATACGAGCCGAAGTCGAACCGAGCCCGAGAAATAAAATAAACATGATGCAGTGGTGATGTTACGCAAGGATACACAGTGACATGATCCCGGGTGGCCAAGTTACATCGGCCGCCATCAAGACAGATGCGGCTCTCGCTTGACAACACACGTCGATCTGCCCTAATCCCATCCAGGATACAGATGTCTCTTGCCATGTAATGCTACTCGTCAACACGACACATCCATGCTACTTTAGTTTGGTGGGTTTGTTGAACGCTAGCAAATTTCCAGCTATCACGTGAAAGAGCTGACCCCTGGGCATGATCTTGACCACCGAGTAGCCAATTTGGATGATCCCAAAGCGCTAAAGGTTTAGATAAGTTTAGGATAATTTAGGATAACTTAGACTGACTTAGGATAACTTAGAAGACCCCTAGACTAAAGACTCTTCGTCCTGTCTAAATTCTACTGTCTCGAGCACCTGCTGCTGGCTTCGGGGCCAAGATCCGCTGGTACTTGGTTGGGTCACATCCTGGCTGCAAACACAAGTTCTGGCTCTGCCGTACGCCCGCATCTCTTCGTCTCGAGTCACTTGATCCTCCTGTCCCACAGCAGGAACGCGTTCAACCCGCGGGCCCGCGACCCAGTGGACGTGACTGCTGCCCGGCGGTCGCTGTGACGACGAGACTGGAGTGAATTGGCGCAGCAGACTTGTAGAGCCTATCATAGGCTCAGAACTTCGGCGTGTGACTCCAGTCCAAGCGCTAGACCCAACCTCAGGCCAGGCAGAGGCTACAGAAGCGAGAAGAATGACGTGACCGAGGCTGGAGCAAACAGGCTCTGGCCTACATCTGCCACTGGCAGTTCGAGAAGAAATCCCAGTGACCCGACTGTAGGAAGCCCCACACCCAGGATACAAATACCGTGTGTGGGTATAAATTCCGCCGCTGCTCCTCTCAAAACTTACCAACTTCTTGCTAGCATCACGCCTTGTGCAGTCGATTTACCTCAGTCATCAAAAACCGATCGGCATTATCTTCACTTGACCTCGACTCCTCTTTTGTCATCTGGATATTGGACTTCAGGCCTAGTTCGACGTCGGCGCCGTACCACTTGAGAAATTCCCGCTTGTCATTTCTGCCACCTTGCTCGACACCTCCAACTCACGGAGTTCTTCGGGCACATAATGTCCGCCCAGACAAGAAAAGACGCTGTAGGAACCCGGGGATACAACGACGCCCATGGAGAGTCAGCGTATTCCACGATGAGAATGATGGACGAAATACTCCTTTTCTCCAAAAAGAGTTACCAAGAGTTTACTTCGAACCCAAAGGCAACAATCGGATCGGTCAAGTTGGCTGACTTGAAAAGTCTCGTCGAGCACGAAGGATCTTTCGCGAAGTTGACAGCAAGTAGAACTTGCACTGCTTTAGCAATCCGTGCGTCCACTGCTTTGACGCGACAGTACCCCGGTGTATACGATTTTAGAATGTACGATGTCGATGGACATAAAATCTGTCGTTGCGTCAAACTTTTCACCATAATCGATTCCAACAGCAAACGGTTCCATCATCAAACCCCCTGGTAATCCCTGGTCGTATAACGGGAAATCTTACAGATGGAGGCCTGATAGTTCGGCGGAGGTTCGAATGGGAAAACAAAACCGGGTAAGTATTTCTGGGAAACGTCCGGTGCAACTGGGCCTAAACTTGCCGTAACGGATGGGGAATTTTTGCATAAGTTGAGCATGAACTCCACGTCCCTTATGATGAGTCCAGACCATTTATTTACATACACTTTGAGTTATTTACACCGCAATATTCTAATATGTGTCTAATAGATCATCGGTGTCATTAACCACATTGAGTACAAAGACGGCTTGGTTTCCTGTCTACAGGCAGTTGCCAAGGACACAAAGCTCATCACTCTATTCAGGTAAGCTTTGCCTCACTTATACACCTCTACAGGGTGCCAAACTGATCATTATTAGGTTCACCGACAACAAGAATCGTTGGACCAAGGGCCTAATGAAGTGGTACCTTCGTGGAGATGACTCCGAAGGTAAACCTGTTCACCGTTATCTCGTTCTGAGAAACCAGAAGATCGTAGAAGAGAAAGATGAGGACAAGCAGATTCAGCGAATCGTTTGGCGTGAAGGTCTTCCGGGGTACGAAGATGAGATTGGCACTGCGGCTTCCGAAAGTCAATGCGAGGAGGCGCTAGATCGTTTTGTGCTAGAACGTGGCAAACAGGATCAGTGGAAGGCGGACGATTGTGAGTTGATTCACAAGCGCATTTGGGAAGGCCTGGTGAAGAACTATGGACATCCTGTTTGGAAGAAGGGCTAGGGTCCCCACAAACGGAGTTCTTGAGTGACGGGTTACCAAGGGTAATATTTTGAAAGACTCAAGCAGAATGTAGGGGAGGGGAGAAAAGTCTTAAGATAAGTATATATAAGACTTATGATGCTTTTAGTCAAAGATATCGAGAGTAATGAAGCCGCCGCGTTCACTATCAAGTCTGGTACGCTCTGGGGGAGCAGTATGGTGGTTCTCAAAATGGGTCTGGGTCGGTTTTGATCAACCCCCCCACTGGTGTTTGTTTCAATTTCTAGCTATCAATAAGGGTCTTGTGGCCCTGTTACTGCCCTGTATGGATAGCTTGCAATGATTGAGATGGGATGTTAGGCTTTGCTTCGTTGAATCAAGTTCAGGCTTCCTCTTATTTAGTGGAAGTCCAGTTTCCGTTATTCATAGACCACACCCCATCTCGCGGTACTTAGTACGCACCATATGCTAAGTAGCATCTAGGTGGTTACCCAGTGATATGGTTTTAGTACAGGTCCAGCATCGTCGATTTTCCCCTATCTAACAGTTAGTACAATGTCACTGAAGCATTTCCTCGTCAAACTTGAGAATACACATTTTTGGTCAATGAATGGATGGAAAATACTGTAAAGAGCTACTGAGAAAGAGTTCAGAAGAAACTCGATATCGTTCTACTTATGCGATATGGCAATAATGTAGTAGAAACGTATAGAATGGGGAAGAAAGTTTGACTATCTTGTACTAGGTTGACTGGCCCCTCAAGTCTTTCCACTAAGTCTTTCTCCCCAGACCGTTCAACAACCCTCGCATACTAACAGTACGGCGTACAGGTTATTGATATAAAGTTCTGCCTTTCCCGCCCGCAGCCCATCTTTCCTGGAACTATAACCAGTTACTGTTGGTCTTCAGGGCGTGCTTTTCCGGACTCCTTCCATTTACGAATCATTTTTTCTCTTCTGCGGGCATGATCTTCCTCACATTCCTCCATCAAGCGCAACCCTTCCTCCTCGGTACAAAGCCATTCCAAATTGTCCTCTGTCCACAATTAGCAGTGTTTAGCACGAAGAAAGTCAATTGGAGAACTTACCGCGTTCCGGGAACTCAGCATTGAACTCCTCATCAGACATGTCGAAAATCTTGTCTGCTTCAGCCCGCCATTTCTTCAACAACTTCTCTTCCTCATCGGTCAGGTTCCAGTGAGACTCAAATTGCTCTTGTGGCTTCCGCCAGGACTCCAGGTACTCCTCCTTGGTCGGAGGGGGCCCCATACCAGGACGGAGGGGAAGTCCACTTCCATCTCCATAGTAGGAGGCATAGATGGGATTTTCGTTATCCTCGCGCTCCAGCATTTCTTCGGCTTCTCCTTCAGGGAAGCGGTGATCCTTTATAGCTTCTGAAGGCAGTCAGCAAAGTATTCAAGAATATTGAGATTCCCAAACTTACCGTATTCTGGACACTGAGCATAAAACTCCTCATCAGTCATGTTCCAGAGTCTTTCAGATTCAGCCTGCCACTTCTTGAATGACTCTGCTTGTTGTTCCTCAGTCAAAGGGGGCCCCATACCGGGCCGAAGTGGGAGGCCGCTGCCATCACCGTAGTGCTGGGCGTAGCGGGGCTTTTCTTTGTCATCTGCCTTCGTCGGGTCTTCCACGAAACCTTCCTCGGTCTTGGGGGGTTCCTTGCTGGGTTGAGGCGATAGGTCACCATCATCCCCATTGAGGCAAGCATAGTATTCATCGATCAGCATGCTCAGGGTGTGATCATTCACGATGCACCCTGCTTCTTCTTCATTCCAGCTAGTCTTTTCGTACCACGAATCATCTTCGTAGCGGGAATCATCTTCCTTGCAGGAAACATCTTCTTTGCCGTTGTTTTCGTTGAATTCACCTGTAGGTGGTCAGGACGAATGGTTTACATGATCCTTGCAGCGATATACTTACGGGAATCTGAAGATCGGACATCAGATACGTCCTGTTTCTCTTCCTGCTGCATCCCATCTGCTTCTTTGTTGATCCTATACCATTCCTTAGGGGGGCCCACTATAGCTAATTAGCAACAACAGTTTCAAGATTCTCTACGAGTTGAACTTACTGTACCAAGGAAAGTGGGCATCGAATTCTTCGGGAGACATGCGACCATAGATCCAATCACGTAGAAGCAACTTCTTTTCCCACAACTCCTCGTCGTGTCCCTCGGAGTTTCCCTCTTCGTCGGTCCAATGCTTATTTGGTGGAAGCAGTTTTCCATTGCTATCGCGATCGCGAAAAGTGAAACGTCGTCCGTTTACTATCTTAACTCCGACCTGAACGGCCTCAGTTCCAAGAGTCTTGGTTACTTCGTCCGTAATGTCAGGCTTCTCGACAGACTCCTTAGAGAGCATTTCCTCCGTGTGGTTGAAGGGCTTCTCGGCAGCCATGGCTGTCGTCTCGCTGGCCTTGGGGCCCATCGTCTCTTGCTTCGGAAGACTGTCGGGGAGTGAGTTAGCACAACATATAACTAATATTGGAGGCTGTCGTGGTCGTATGCCTGGTAGAGAAGAGAGCCTATGCCTCAGCAGAAGGCGCCGGCTCAATCTGAACAAGATACAGAGTAATACGACAGATAAGGCAGGAAGGGAAGTCGACACTTGGGTGTGAGAGGGCAGTAGAGATGGGAAGCCTTGGGGGCGGGAGAAGACAATGAGAAATCTGACACAATATACCTCGGGGCTCAAGTGCAAGGAATCGTGCTGAGCAAATGTCTTCTCGTTGAGACGGCCCCGGCGGCGCAGATTTGCTTGATGTGCTTGGCAAGATCAGTGCGTCGTGCCCGCGACTCAGGATGGAAGGTCTGCACGATGAAAGGGGGTGCTGATGAAGGAATTTTGTTGATAGATGAAGATAGTTGAAAGAGGAAGAGAGTGGAAAGAAGAAAAGGTTGTATGGGAGGAAGATTGTTGGGTGAAGTGTGTTGGAGTGGAGGAAGAGGTTGAGTGGAGGAAAGTTTTGAGGGAGAAACGCGAAATTTATATGGACAGCGGGACTGCGCGTGCGCTGCTGCTGTGACTCCACCATCCGTCTGACAGTGGTTCAAGCCTCGTAGTACACAAGGTCGCTTACCGTAACCTACCACGGCGAGGTAGCATATCTCCCAATGCCCTACGTAAGACGGTGTTGCCCGTGGTACTACCGATGCGCAACGACAGTCGGCCTTGGAGAAGACTATTCATCCCGTGATATGTATCGATTTCAAGTGGGAGGTAGCAAGCACGAGGAACCAGAGTAACACGACAGCTCTTCCCTCTTGATACAAGCGTTCCCCAAAGCTTTCACGATACATGCGGATTTAAGTATCTTAGGAAGTTGACGAAAGGTGGTTAAACAAGGAGCATGCATGGAGTGCCAACAATTATGGTTGAAGAACCTGTGGTGTAAAGAAGGGCTACCCAGCCTCAATACACAGGCATGGATCCGAGGAACAATGCTCAAAGTGTTGCAAATTGCACCAGGACTAGAACGTGCCTAGTGTTCTTGTCTTTCTCGAGATGACATTTGTATCCTAGGATATTGGTCTGAGCTGATTGTCCATGACTCCAACGAGAGTTTGAACCGTCGGACATTCATGAGAACACACGGGAATGGTTTAGGGGTATGAATCATAAGAGGGTACCCAACAGTCAGATCTTGCTAGAGGATCCAAACTATTTCCAGCTACTGGTTCTGATTGTGACTCACTTCGGTCTCTAGAACGCACTGCATCTCGCCATCTTCCAGCTTTCCAGTCACAAAAACACCCTCATCAAGACCACTGTCCTCCAAGAATGGCGTAGATCCTTCTTAAGGCTTCAAGTTTCTTTCTTGAAACTGACAGCATCGAGGTACATGCCAGGCATCGGGGCTGCCGTCAGCAGTTGCCTGAATGCAGTGTGATATCCATTGAACCGTCGCCCCACCCACCCTTATTATGTCCACAAGTTGCAATGCGTGCCCTGAACGTAGACATCACATCGAGGACCAATGATTCATTGCGGCTGAACTGTACTACAGGTCACAGTACCGTGCAGTCGATGCTTGACCTTGCCAATGGCAGTGATCTGGGCCGCCCAGTGGTAGTAACAGTTATAGACCTTCTTGGTGCGTTGACGGACGCAGTGGCAGCAGCCCAGGCTGCAAGAGGGATCCACTTGAGACGAAGTACACAAGTGGCGATGGAAATGCTGAAATACGCTAATAGCTCTGGTTACTAAAGCGACGGTCATGGCCCTGTGGTACACCGGGCGGTCTTGAGGAAAGGAACTTCCAATAGAACAGCTCGGCGTTGCAGAGTGGTACCACTGAGCGGGAAGGCTTCAGCGCGTTGATACTCATGGGCGTAGCTTTGGTACAGCTGCTTGGAACCTGTGTGGGACTTCACAGTAAGGGGAAACAGGGGTTAGGTACCTACAGAGCTCCTGGGAGAACCTATTCTGAGCGGGAGCTGCATACTGGTAAGGAGTTTCTCCATTTCCCATCACAGCTTCTTATCTTTAACTACTTGACCTTGACGCGAACTGTATGTGAAGTTTTAATCTCCAGTCAAAGCTTGGATCTGACTTGTTGAACAAATTACTTGTTCCTTCGTTGGCCCAGACATTCCATGGAACAATATAGAACACGCTGGCTCGTGCAATTCAGGAAAGGCAACCACTTTTCAATGTTCCGATATTCCACGCGGAACATCAGAATGGTCAACCAAGCCTCAACTTGCGGCAGAATTATGAACATCGAGTCCTCTTTTCTTCGCCAACACTCTCATCGTCTAGTTCGGCTCCGACCCGGACTCTTGTACGTTCTTTTCATGTCGAGTCCTACTGCATAACTAAACCACTAACTTCTATCAAGAGCCTCCGACTTGTTCCCTCGACCACCAGTACTACTGCTACTACTTCCGAACCCCGGCCGACCGAGAGTTTTACTGTTACGGCCGCGCAGCACTCCGCTAGATTATATTGCTGTCAAGCTTTTTGGGAGCCTCTTGCTTGCAGACACCGCACTATCTTCGAATGATTAACTAGACCTACCGAATCGAATTGTCGCAACGGTTCAGAAATACAAGTTGGCAGGATGACTTGAACGTAAATGAGAGACGTGTAAGCACCGTCAGCAGCCTCTTCAACGCGTCACGGTTCTCCAAATCTACGGCTTTGCAGACGACAACACCCAGTCGGTCATGTTTCTTTCTCGCATCCGGGGAGGAGGGACGACACTCGTGGAGAGGGTGTGCTCTTGGGAGAAGGGGACCTCGACAACGTCTTGCAGTATTCTTTACAGCTCTCGCTGATATTATCGTCTGTCAATATGGCGCTAGACTTGACAAGTTCCATCTTGTGACTGACTTTCCAAGATTGACTTGAGCTTCGCAACATCAACCAGGATCGACCGTCTGAGCCGAAAGGATCCAATGCATCTTCCCTGTTCGCAGCACGATAGCTATTTGTAACGTAAACCAAATCTCGGCCATAGTAACTAAAAAAAAGCAACGCCCAAGTCTACAATGTTCCAAATATCAATTGCTAGTCCCGCGGTGAGCATCAACATTGCAGTTCGTTGGTGACAGTATCACACCCGTTTTCGCGCTGCCGTTTGGTTACTCCATATCCATCCCCACCTAGCAAAAATGTGGGTGGCCGCAGCTAAGATCCGAGCTTATTTCCCCTCGTCCGCTGGTTCCGTGGAACTCGGATGCCGACAGGATCTGCCGTAGAAATCCAACGGAAGCTCCACTTTCTTGAACCTACACCAACTACCGTCCACCAACATACCAGTATACGCCATGAAGATATAATGAATGAACGAGACCATGGAATAATAGCAAAAATCATCAATCAGCAATGGAGTCCGAAAAAGTCCAAGTCATCATCTGCGGCGGCGGTTCCGCCGGCCTCACAGCAGCAATCTGGCTCGCCCGCTTCAACATCGACTTCAAGATCCTGGAACGTCGCCCAGGCCCTCTCGAGATCGGCCAAGCAGACGGTGTTCAGTGTCGCACTGTCGAGATCTTTGAGAACTTGGGTATTTCTGAGCGTCTTTTGGAAGAGGCATATCATGTCATGGAGGTTGCCTTTTGGTCACCTGATGATAATGAAGGACTCGTGCGGAAAGATCTTGCTTATGATACAGAGGAGGGCCTGAGTCACCAACCGCATCTTATCCTTAACCAGGCGAGGATAAATGACTTGATGCTACAGGAGATCGTCAGGCTGAGGGGTCATGGGACGAGTGGGGTCTTGTACAATTCTCAGGTCGAGAGTGTGATCATTGTTGATGATGAGGAGTACCCCGTTGAGGTTGTCACCGTGCGAAACGGCGAACCTTACAGGTACCGCGCAAAATACGCCATTGTAAGTTCTGGCCCTCAATTTACCCAGTTTATCTTCTAACAGACTGCGATCAGGGCTGCGATGGCGCTCACAGCACTGTCCGCAAATCTCTCGGCTTCAAAATGGTCGGCGACTCAAGCGACTCGGTCTGGGGCGTCATGGACATCTACCCCATCACCAACTTCCCCGACATCCGCAAAAAGACCATGCTTCAGAGCAAAAACGACGGAAACCTCATGATCATTCCTCGCGAGGGCGACGAGCTCGTACGCTTCTACATCGAACTCCCCGGAACCTCGGCTCGTGACGTCACCGAGCAGGACCTCATCAACAAAGTCAAGCGAATCTTTCACCCTTTCGACATCGATGTCGCGAAAACAGTCTGGTGGTCTGCTTATGTCATTGGCCAGCGTCTCGCAGACCACTTCACCAAGGACCATCGTATCTTTTTGACTGGTGATGCGTGTCACACTCACTCGCCCAAGGCTGGGCAGGGTATGAACGTCAGTCTGCAGGATGGCTTCAATATCGGATGGAAGATGGCCCATGTTCTCACCGGCCGAGCACCACCTTCAGTGCTAGAGACATACGTTCTCGAGAGGCAACAGACAGCTCAACAACTCATCGAGTTCGATCGCTCGTTCAGCAAGCTATTCTCATCCGAACACCGAAAAGCCAACGGTATCACGGCAAAGGACTTTCACGACAAGTTTGTGGAAACAGGACGATATACAGCTGGCATGGCTACCAAGTACAAGCCTTCAGTTTTGACATCTTTGGATGAAAGCGATAACGGTATTGCATCAGGATTGATGGTCGGGATGAGGTTTCCAAGTGCACCTGTCGTGAGACTTTCTGATACAAAGCCAATGCAACTGAACAAGAACCTTGCTGCAGATGGGCGGTGGCATGTTCTGACCTTTTGCTCGGGAGACTTCGCTAGAAAGGGATTGCATGAGGTAAGTCTTCCAACTCCACGGTGCCTTCAACAGCTAAACTCTCTTCAGGTCGCCACAGAGCTTAGTAACCTCAACAGGATGTTCACCCCTGCTGGAGAATCTGCAGATAAAGTATTCAGCCATACTCTACTCATCAAGGCGGAGCGAAAGACCATCGAGATCGATCAACTACCGGAAGTCTTCTTCCCTCATACAGGTCCATACAATCTGCGAAGTAAGGGACACCGTCCGACGTTACCGTGCGATTTACTCACAAAACTCCGACAGATGTTCACCGTGTCTTTGTCGACGACACAAACCCATACATGTTGGGCTGTGGTCAAGCCTTTTCGAGATATGGCATCGATGCGGAACAAGGCGCCATTGTCGTTGTTCGGCCGGACTTATGTGAGTCTGCGATGTTCCAACTCTTAGCTCATACGATACCAATACCGTTCCAGATACTGCACGTCTCCTTAGCCTGTCTCAAGTCGCCGATCTGTTTACTTTTTTCAAAGGTTGTTTGAACAGCGTTGAATAGGTAGTCGAGGTGTAAGATATCACGAATCTTGCGTATTATCCTTCGCATATTGTTTGTCCTGGAGCGATCCATTGCATCCTGATTCCTGAATTCAAAGCCATCATGTATTCATCGATAAAAGTCCGTCTTATTCGTATACTCATGCATATTACAAGATTCTATCTATCCAAATACCTCGATCATGAAGTGGTACTCCAGCTTACTCCCATCCTGCCAGCCTCTCAACGTAAGCTCGCGACACTTATCCGCCAGAATCTCCCCAACAACGGGCGCACCACAGTAAAACACACCAACCTTGAGCTCCTCATCCTCTTGATAGTTCTCATCTTCCTTATCCCTTCTGTTCTTCCTTTTGCTAGCCCTGAACTTGAGCATCTCCTCATAATGCTCATCCAGGATCTGGTCGAAGTCAGGTCTTCCGAAATGCGTTGGGTTGAGAAGACCGGTGAGAGGAGAGGCTGGATGCTCATCTGTGCGATGCATCTCCAGTAGCCAGCGGTATACGTGGGTGGTGATCTTCTTGCGTTTGGCGGTGACGTGGGTGTTGATGCGGATATCGAGATGAGGGTGGATTTCGTGCTCGCGATGCCAGTCTTGGCTCATTGATACGTCGTTCAGAAGATCTGAGAGCCAGAGGAGGTAGTTTCGTTCTCGTACCATCCAGTGGAAGTCAACGCGTCGATAGTCATCTGCAAAAGTGGCGGCGCGGTCGGTTTGGGGCTGCTTCTCTTTGTTGATGAGGTCGGGGCCAACACCCCCTTGCCTTGTTGGGGTTTCAGGGACGTTGTCACTGTTCTCGGCATCGGTACTAGTGATTGAGGCTGAACCGCTACGCTCTGGAGGAATGGCAGTGACATCAGAGTCATGGCGAGGATGGTCAACTTCGTGGTTCGGGCCACCATGATCGAGGTCGTCGTTGTACTGCAGATCAGCCAGGATGCCGGAGAATGGAGTCACCCCAATTCCAGCGCCAATGATGATTGAGTGGTTAAAGTCGTAGAACCGTTGAGCAGGTGCACCAAACGGCCCATTGATGCCGACCTCAATCTCAGACTCCCCAGACTCACCACCGAGTTCACGAAGCTTGGCAGTCCAGTTGCCATCCGTCTTGATGTGCAGCATCATCTTATTGCCGCGGCAGAAAGAGACGGTGAACGGGTGCCACTGGAAGAAGCTGATCTTGGGTACTTGAAGGAAGATGTACTGGCCAGCCTTGTACTTCCAGAGTCGCTCGCTGGGGATGACGGCTGTAATCTCGACGGTTTCTTTGTCGAGAACCTTCATGGTGGCTTTGATGCGATGAAAGCCAAGGCAGACACGGACGGCGCGCTCAATGAGAACGAGGAGGGTTGGAAAGGCGAGAAAGTATCCGAACATGGGCCACTGGAGCAATGCGGCTGTGCCATGGGCCATCATGAGACCAATAATGGGAAACATGAGTAGATGGCCGAGCTGGAAGATCTCGTAGTTCCATTTTCGGACCTGAGGAATGCTGAGTAGTGAAAGGATGTAGAAGAGCCCAAGCGCAGTAATTCCGGTGAAACCTGGTAGCGAGCGCACGTAGTCAATGTACGGGCGGGGTACCATGTCTGGACCAAGAGCTTCTGCGACAGCGTCTTCATTCTTGGGATCGCTACCATGCACAAAGGACCCCGTCAAGTGGCCAATAGCATGCAGCGTCGCCAGCAGAATCGCAACACAAGAGATTCGGATATGGAACTCCTGCGACAAGTCCCAGTTGAAGAAGCGTGAGATGTGATATGACCTGCGCAACCATGTGGAAAAGTATCGCGACATGCTGAGAATCAGGAAGAAGAACGTCGGATACAGCGCGCCAGCACAAGTTTTGGCCATGACGACACCCCAACCGAATGCTTCACGGTATCCAGGCGTGGTCTGGTACTTGACCAGTTGCCAGATGCCAAACGCGCACTGCATACCAACAACGACCGCTAGAAACACAATCTCCGGCCCATGCACAGCCCAGTACGAGCGAATTCGTCTCCAGCCTGGTAATCGTTTAATGTAGCTCTTATCCTCATCCTCCTCCTTCTTCGCCTGCTTCAACGAGGGGATCTTCCACTCCTTGACCATCTTGGCGAACTCATCCCTCGGAATCTTCTCCGCGTCGGAGCCCATCATGCTGCGCAGGAACTGATGGCGCGCACGGTCATCTTCGGTATGGTCCCGCTGTATGACGTGGTGGGCGCTCGGTTTGGGGATTAGCTCGGCGTGCTCTTGGTCGAGCTTGCGCTCGACTTCGTTGTAGTTTATGAAGCCATCGTTATTGTGGTCGAGGTCGTCAAGAAATTCTGAGATTTCTTCGTCGGTTAGGTATTGGATGTTGTTGGAAGTGCGGATTGGATGGTCGGCTACGATGGATTTTCGGTGACGGTTGGGCTCTGCCATTGCAGGGGCTGAGTAGAGATGGGTTGGTCAAAAGAGATCTGAACAATGGAACAAGAACAACTTCATATCATTTTCAGAAGGGGATTGCAAGAAATTTAGAGAGTGAAGAGCAAAACACCAAGAACAGAGTACGTCAGTGTCAAGCCACGCCAAGTCCCAAGCGTTGAACAACTCAACCCTAAAGGCAACTCTAATTTCACGGCGAGCTCCCGTTTCACATGCAGTTTCGCATCACTACGCAGCCAAGGCCTCGAATGCCCTGATTTCCGTCCCGTGGATGACGGCGCCCAGAAACGAGGCTTAATTGCACGCAACCAACTTGGCCAATTGGAGTTTTGCTGATTGCGCCCAGTTTCTTGGTTAAGCTTCTGGGCGACTTGGCGATCTTGGCTTTGTTTTGGCTTATCGTGGGGATGTGATTGGGCGAGAAAGGGCTTCGCTTATCGGGCACAGAGAGGTCATTACATCAGACTTGAACATTGAGGGTCAGGAAGGAACACGTTGTACAACGGCTTTGTTCAGAGAAACTGCTTGATTGCACAATCGTTGACCGATATTTCTTGTCAAAGCCAGTAACAATGACTTTTTGAAGGCTCTCTGCAGTATCTTTTCTCCAACCTGGACGGCACTGTCAACTTCACGTAACGGCAAACTATGGGGCGTCTCACTGTTCCGCCAATGAAAAGCCCAGAGACCACACCATGTATTCGGTCTCGGGTAGGTCGTCGTCACAAAGCACAATAAGCAAACTTCATGAGACGGTTAAGTGAAGAAGCCTTCTGCCAGGTCTGGCTATGCCGGAAAGATTGTTGATATATATATTCGGACAGTCTACAAGTAAAAATAGGATGTGATTTCTGTTTGACTTGCGTTACTCAAGACATACCGACCTGGATTCACAATCCTTCCTACCCCTCGAACGGCAGGATGAGATAAAAAGAAATGATTCAATTTCAACATTAAGACTGCGGGCTAGGTGTTACGATTCGTGCCCGTAACAGCGCTGTAAAGCTTCTATAAGCAGCTGTACACACTACTGTAATTGCTACAATAGCAGTTATAGCCCAATCTTTTGCCCTGTGGCGTAGTGGTTAGGTGTGACCGTTACACTAGGCCGTTTCATTCATCCTCAAGACTGTTTAGAATATCTAGGAAAGTCGCCGCTCAAGACCCCTAGATAAATCTTCCCTTTACTTTATGTCTTGTCTTATTAAAAAGATCCAGTTCTCGTTGAGCAGAAGACTCAAGACCTGAAAAGAGGATGCTAAAACAAACTAAGCAAAGAATTCATTAAACTTATACTAAATTACTCTACCATTCTTATTACTTAGGGTCAAGATCTCATGCGTTCTTGTCCATTTTCTCTAACGCGTGTAACATTCCCAATTAAACGGCTCACAAGCGCGGAAGAACCAGCGGTGAAATAGTGCTACGACATAGTTATGCAAATTATGCCAGTTATCCATAAAACACGGCGATCACAATCATTGTGGGAACAACTGCCAGAAACACGAGGCGGAATTCTACAACAGCGGGGCTAATGAAGCATCATGCATGGAGCCAGCCCTCCGGTAAGCGGTCAAGCGCCTGGACAAGCCTTCTAAAGGCAGCGAGTTTGGGACCTGTCGAGGGGCGATCCTCTTGAGCTGGCTCGAATGTTTTCTAAGCATGGCTGGGGCTATGATGTGCCCTCTACAGTTAAGCGTAGGAATAACTTTAATTGATTAAAAGGAAGGAGGACCGAATAGTGTAGGGTAGTTAGATAGAGAAGTGTTCTGGAAAAGGCTAATTCTCGTATTCAAGATTAAGATCTGCAGTTTTAGTGCCTAAAACGGATTGGAAGGATCATCTTGTCATCGACAGTAGGAGGCAAAAAGTTGCATGACCTACTGGAGATGACCTGTATTTCCAGCCTAGCAGCCTAAAGCTTAGCCAGCGATCGACTTTTGAAATGGCCTTCTGATGGTCAAAGTACCCCATTGTTTCACGTAGCATTGAGCTACGGGGTTCTTTATTTTAACTGCTTTTGGATCATAGAATTGAAGCTTTTCTTCTTCTTTTTTTTTTTAACACCCTGCCTGCCTCTGATTCCAAAGGTGTTCATACATCAGCATATGGTTTTATTGTCATTCTTTTAAAATACTGACTGTCATTCCACGCTCCTTTTACCTCCATTTTCTTCGTCCTCAATGCAGTAGTTTTACGGCCACGTCTAGTACTAAGCCCCTATAATATCCAATACCCAGAACATGGCCTCACCTTGGCCATTAAAGGATGAATTCATAAGTAATAGCGACCGCGACCACGATAAAGCACCCTGGCATCGCCTCGAAAATCTCCCGACATCATTTGCGGAACAATATGCCCGACTCAGTCAGCCTTGGCTTCCAGGCTTCTGGATCCGGTTTCCCTATCGTGGCCTTGGCATGTGGCTCTTGGCGTTGTTGGGGACTATTGCGGCTGTTGTGATCCTTGTTTATAGCGATGGGGTGCCTGTTGATCATTGGGATGAGCAGATACAGCCTACGGTATGGCTAGCTTTGACGTCCGCGTTGTCCGGGGGATTTCTTGCATGCGCTTTTACTGAGGGGGCGGCCATTTCGTATTGGAGAACCGCTGGCAAGCCGGTCACGGTAAGTTACCATACACTACGGGGAAGTTTATCACTGATATAAGTCAGCTGCAACAATTACAAGCTGTCTATGGCTCCTCAACTGGCATCATACAAGCAGCCATAAACTTATTCACCTGGAAGTCGAAGACCCTAGGGCTGGGTATGATTTACATATAACTCTGTAACACTGATAGGGGTGCTGATTGTGATAGCATCCATTCTCATGACATTATCTGTCCTACGCGGTCCTCTTATGCAGCGCGCCTCTTCGACAACGAATCATTACCAGGCCCAACAAGGAACCGTAAACTTTCACATCGCGAGGGAGCTTCCCGAGAACTACGCATGCATAATGACTGGTCGCAGTCATTCCACTTCACTGCTCACCAAGAACTTCAGCGACGTCGCCCAAAACTACAGTCGCCGATCCGAGATGGCTGTTTTCGATACCTCCTGCACTAACTGTACGACTGCAGTGGAAGGTTTTGGTTTCGACGTCAATTGCACGGACACGACAAGGGACTTCAACCTCACGGTTGGCATGGACAGGGCAAGCTTGCAGCGGGCTATAGGTGGAGCATACTTCTTCCAGGTCAATATTACAGAGTATAGTGACTGGGGCGTCAACACACTGCCCAATGGAACCTTCCTTCGTTACACGACACTATACAAGGATACAGAGAAGTGCAATGGAAAGATCAAAGTCCAGACATGCGACCTCCATGCTGGAATTGCCAAGTTTCCAGTACGAATGGATGGTAAGACAGTCGAGCTTCAAGGAACGTGGAAGGACGATAAGTTTATCGAAAGGAAGTATGTACTACTCTCACTATAATACGTGGCTGCTTGCTGACTAGAGCGAAGATACATGTTGCCCGCGGATATGGTTATACCTGGTTCAGGAAATATCCTCGGAGGTTTCAGCATGATTGTAAAATCGCTCTACGAGTCTCAAGCTTTCATGAGCTTTACGGGCGCTACTGGCTATGATGTCAGTTCAACAGGTTTACCGGCAACCCAGTATCTCACCATGAATGGCACAACACCGGGATGTGCAGACCGATGGGACAACCCGATGGAAGACATCATCGAACTCACCCGCGATATTGGCTTCAGAGCAAGTCTCCAGTACGCCAAATACAACACGACAGACAAGCAGAAAGTCGAGTACGACAGCGGCACGACGACGCTAGTATACGTGACGAATTACGACAAGATGTGGATAGCGATTGCAGTCTCGCTGGTTGGGATTTTCGCCGTCCTGCCTACTTTCTGGGGTTGGTGGGAGCTCGGTCGAGATGTCAGTCTTAACCCGCTCGAGATTGCGAATGCGTTTGGAACTGTTGGGCAGGAATCGCATATCATGAGAAACGTTGATCCGAATCAGAACGTCGGAGGTATTGTGAACGCGGTTAACGATATCGGGCCCGTGAGATACGGTGCATGGGAGATGAGCGATGGTGTTGTGAGACTTGGGTTTGCAGGGGCTGGCTTGGTTAGAAATCCGTCCAAAGGGGAGAGATTTAATTATTAGTTTTAGTATAAATTTCGTCCTGATGTCTCCCATCATATGATCAGCCTGTCAATTTGTCTTGATCCATCTGAAGGTTATTCAGATGGAAAATATCGTGTCTTCATCTATCACCGGTGTTCGCAGGCTAAGGCTTATTCGTATCTAAAAGAAAATATGTTCAACGATTCAGCATACCCTTCTGAGCCTTTAACATCAGCTTATAGCCCCATTTGAACTCTCGGAGAGAGAGCTTGGTGGAAGGACTTCTCCAACTGCTGGAAACTCGACGCCTTGACCAGATGGGGAGGTGAAGGGCACTAGGGTCGAGAAGGGTGCTTCGAAGACGCTTACAGATGGTGGCATCTTGAACTGGTGTCTTCCTGATCGATTGTAACAGACTGATTCGTTCGGGCTTGGCATCAAAGGGGATTTCCGTAGTGGCTATTGAATTGCGCATTTCGTGGTCAGTATAGCCAACGTTATCTAGAGAAACCAACAGGGGATGTCTCGAAAAGATAACCATGGGGATAACCGGCTGACAAGAACTGTTGATAGATTCTGTCTCTTCTTACTTATTTCATTGTGAGTTGAAAAGGTTGCACGATTACTTCGCCATCCGATAAGCCACCTCCACTTACTGTATGCTGAAGTAGGTGCTTGCTGGGAAGAAACTCACCAGTTTCAGCACTTGTCTCCTGGTATAATATAGACGTGGATGGGTTCATGTAGAGGCTGGAGTATTATCTCAATAGGACACAAGAAGCATGCATATTGGTTGCGTTGAAGGTATAGTCCGTTAGCTTAAGAGGACTTTAGGATATCTTATGATAACTTAGGGTAACTTATAGCATTTTAGGATATTTTAGAATATCTTTTATTAAACTTAGGGACTTGCCATACAAACGGTGTATGGTCTTACTAGAATCTCACAAGTAAATCACCTCGGGGCGTTTCCTAGGTTAGTCATTATCAGGTTTTGTTCGTGGTTATGTTCCAGCTTGTGACGCGTTCAGGGGAAATCCAAAATACAACAAAGACGACCACTGAGGATGGTTTTAGAGGGCTCTGAACCTATGTGTTTCATCCCATCAATCCCATCAATCCCATCAATCCCATCAATCCCATCAATCCCATCAATCCCATCAATCCCATCATATCTAATGTTCATCCGATGTTCATATCTTGATATCAGGGGTGCGCACTTGTGTTGAAGGCGCTGTTCAGCATCTTGATTTCCGACAGTGTGAGAGGCAACTGATGCAAGCAATGCCTATGGCGTCGTGATTCATGCTCAAGTAGTCCCAGTTCTACGTGGCCTAACTAAACAAGAGGTTCCCTGTCAGTTGGAGGCAAACGGCTTTTGGCATTCACCCGCCGTGGTCCCGCTTTCTTTTATGCCGGGCAGAGTTTTGTTGGAACGCAGTAGGAGACTGAAGTTCTGAAGCTGGAAACTCGTTTCCATAGACTAGTCCAAGACTGCCAGTGTCAAAATATCTCCAGTTCCTCTTACTGCTGCTATTCATTGAGCAGATGACACGAGTTCTCGCCAAAGACCTCGGGCCCAAGCGTATCACTGTCAGTGCCATCGCCCCTGGTCCGGCGGCCACAGAAATGTTCTTCCAGAGCAAAACGCAGGAGCTCATCGACACTATTGCTGGCTTTAGCCCTCTACGGCGCTTAGGAAATCCAGAGAAAATTGCTGCTCTGGCTGCCTTTCTTGCCGGTCCGACTCGTTCCAGGGTATCTGGACGGGTGATTGGAGCCAATAGGGGTTCCTTTGTGTAGAATGGGGATCATGCGTCCTCATATACTATTCAATTGGTTAGGCATTTTGGTCTGATATCTAAGTTGTGAGCTAGATGTGATATTTGCTGCAGACTGGCGGCTGAGAGCTTACCCCGGTAGAGAGAACTTAGATAAGTCTAATCTTTGTTTCAGTGAGATAATGGTTTGTCCAGAACTAATGAGGGATGTCAAGCTTGACACTCAGAACTTCAGCTATTCTGGCGTCCATGCCTTGAGGATCAAATTTTGCGGAGGGTTCTCAGAGGACGCTATCTCTAATACCTGCTAAATACCCAGCCAGAGCTGCTTGGAGTCATTCCTACGGTCGAGATGGGGAGCCTCGGACTGACATTTCCGTCGCCGAAATGAAAGACACGAAGTTGTGATTCCTAGTCATGATCGCGATCTTGTCACAGATGCAGGGCGCTTGATTATGATCCCAATCTGTCTTCCATACTGTCTCGGTATTCTCGTATCCTACTGACAGCTTCTGTGAGTTCAGGGATCCCGAGGATCCCATCTGCTCATTAAGTCAGATCATTTGCCGATTAAACTTTCGAAATCTTTGTGACCTCGGCTCCGGCTGGAGCCATTGGTCTTTCGAGGTCAGACGTGAGGACTTCACAAAAATTAAGAATGAGGCCTTACTTTGGTTTACTCTACGGGGAGGAAAATACGCGAAGGTGAAAGAGAAAATTACTGGCAGCGTTGAAGTGGAGTGAGTAAGCCGAGATAAGGAGGCGCGGAGGTGAAGCCGTCATTGTACCACTCATAAACTCAATACCGTCTCCATCTTCTGATTTCCCCGAACCTTCTTTCCAACCTTGTTGCCCGACTGCACTGATATACGCGTTGACATGAGTCTTTGTGTAATGTTGTTAACAAAACACTGGCCTTGTTGATGCGGGAGCTGCCATATTAAATATTTAGACTTTCTTAGCTAAATTGTTACACCACTCGCCTCTCTCGAGATTATGTTAAGATCATTAATGAACTCGGGGTCAATTATTAGAGATGACTTCAATGAATTGAAGTATACAAGTCGTCTCAACTTCGGTCAGCAGCACAAATGATTCGAATCATTGGCTGAATGTGCATACTGCCTTTGAGAAACTAAACTTGACTGAGATACTTTCAGTATCTCATTGTGCCTCAGCAAAATGCGAGACAGTAGGCGTGTGAGGCGTGTTGTGTAAGCCATCGGCTGTGTGTAAGGCGCGTGAGTGAGCCATCAGCCGCGGGGTCTAACAACTCAAATCAACACTCTTACTAAATCAGTTCGGGCAGTGGACAGTCTATGACCTCAATATAAAAAATCCGAAAGACTGACGCCGCGCTTTAATAGTTAAAAAGCTTCTGGCATCCCCCAGTTAACTTCAGTTTTAGAACGCAGTATGCACATTCATTAAAAAAAATACTGATGTTGCAGGTGAGAGTAAGTGTCACTCGACCGAGTACCAGAGCCATACCACTTGTTTTCCAGAATTGAAGCGTTCCCGCAAACCCTTTGCATTAGTTTTTTACAAAATGGTCAAATAGCTTCTATTCATCATGCCGTGGACCCCGATGGCGAAGAAGTGGCCAGATCTTAAGCTATAAATTACGCCATCTTTCCCTTCTTCGATTTCCCTTTTCAACCCACTTTCCTCCTTCATCAATCTCACATATGATCTCTTAGATACTCTCTCATATGCTCTCAACCATGCATCCTCTCAGGTTGTTCATCGCCGCGTTGGCGCCTGCGACTCTCATCGATGGTCTGGCCACCGGAGGCAACCATGGGCTAGACTACGGCTCCGCCCCGAACCGCACTATCGTGTCACATGTTCACGTGAAGCGCGATGTTCCACTGACCTCTCGAGACGTTGAAGAAGCTGATCTACACGGTGTCGATCTCAACAAAAGTAAGTCACACGCAGACAGCATGGACTTTTACTGATCTTAATAGTGTACAAACACTCCATCCTAAAGCGCTTTGATGGTAGTGACTACACTGTCTGGGTTCACAACTCATTTGACCCCAATGTCAAGGATCATGATAAGAGAGCAAATGACACCGCTGCGTTGGAGAAGCGCTGGCAGAGGGACGGAACCACTAAGAACAGGATGCCCAACAGGTTTCGATTGGCCAATCGAACGGATACTTGCGACAAGTCAGACTGGGTAAGGCGAACTGGCAAGCACTCGGCATTCTCTAACGGAGCTGATGCCATTGTTGAGTGGACTTACCACAATAAGGGCGCCTGGAGACTTGCACCTGAGGACGCCTTCTACAGCACCGATCTTCTGATAAGCGGTACTAATACGGGTTCTAACATGAGATTCTCAGTCCGAAAGGAAGCGGGACGTGTTGTGATACTCGGGACTAAGGATCTCCGCGACGTCACAAATGGAGCCATTCATCGATTCACGAGGAAGATCAAAGGTGTGTTGCGTCTGGCTGGCAAGGGAAAGATGAAGTGCTGGGATGAGAGCGAAGGGAAGAACATGCTTTGGTGGGAGTTTGACAGAAGCGATCGGGACATCGAGCCTTAAAGTTCAACATAGCACCAAGGGCCAACATACCAGCCAGAGCCAGAACCCGCTCTAGAGACAGTATACTATAGGATAACTGCAGTGTCGCTATGCCGCTTATCATAGTCTTGTTGGGTTGGCACGTGCAGAAGGATGTTCAGGCCTGGAGAGATAAGCTGGTTAAGAATACGAAGAGTGAGAGGGGTGAGAAGGATGTCGAACGTAGCAGAAACAGATTTACTCGGACTGAAAGCAGATTTGTTCGTAGGATTGGAATAGTATAATTCAACGCATGACTTTCTCTAGTAATCACCTTCAGTCTCATAGTGATAGCAAATAGTTTTTGAGCATGGGATCAGGGCTTGTTATTGGTGGAATGAAATGGGTTTCTGCCGACGATCAACAAGACGGACAGCCAAAAGTTTTCCCGTAGAGACAGGGTCTTACGAGTTTCCCTTTCTATTTCAAAAGCATAACAGTACACGGAAATTGCCGTCATTCTCTCCCACGAAATGTAACTGCTGGACTCTGGGGTCTTCGTAGGGCGCACTTTTGTTGTCGGACCGACATTTTCAGGCTTTGTTTCAAGAACAGGTTGACAACGAACACCACCTTCTAGAAGCAGTGTCTCCAGTGATGCATTGACCACATATTGAACCACAGCCTCAATGTAGGAATAGTGGGTTGACAAGTTTCGATCGATATTAAGGAGAAACCTTAATCTTGCGAGAGGATCTTCATGATCCAACCAGATCGGAGGCAGGGATCATGTCACAAACTGTAAATGCTCGTCCAAACGTCGATCCCAAGTGAAAGCTGACGACTTCAGCTAGGATAGCCTCAAAAACTCTAATCATCATGGTCTTCGGAATATCTATTCCTGGATCTCGCGGGTCTGGAACTGGATCAGTTTATGCGTTCGCAATGAAGTCAAGATCTGATATCGGCAATTGTTGATCTGGCGATCTATATAATGCCATCAATCATCAGGATGTCTTCCCAGTCACCAACTACAGCACATTCATTTCACATTCATTCCTTACAATACACTCTTTACTCAACAACATGAAATTCACTCTTTTCAAGTTCATAGGCTTGGCCCTAGTCACCTCAGCTCTTGCATCTCCTCTAGGGAACGATGAGTTGGTAGTGAGAGATACAATTCTCGAGCCAAGTCCTGACTCCTCAATCATCAAGAGTCGAGCTCCCAGTGGCTCTGCCAACTACCTCATCTACCCAAAAGCCAATGCAGTGAAGAAAGATGTCGAAGCATTCACCAAGAGCCTTCTGTCGCAGGCCGGCAAGACCAAGGTGGACACTCTCACCGATGTGAATGGCAAGCTTCTAGCTTGGTACGCCACATTGAGTGCAAGCCAGGTTGCCACTATCATTAAAATCAGTGTTGTAAGTACAGTATCTTTGATTAAAGGTCTCCGTTAACATTGCGAACAAGGTCGGATCAGTTGCTCCTGATGCGCCGCTCAAGACCAAGGCGAAGTCATCCGGCATTGCCAAGCGTGCTCTCAAGACCGACAAAAAGGCTCAGCCTGAGCTTCAGATGTTCTCAACTGCTCCCGGCAAGAAGTCTTCTGGCTACACTTATGATGACAAGGCCGGCCAAGGCGTTACTATCTATGTCCTTGACGAAGGCTTCAACCTCAAACACAAGGTAGGCCGCCCCAATCTGACTATACAATGACACGACTGACCGCTTCGACACAGGAATTCACTTCGTCTCCTGGCAGTAAGAGGTGGATCTTCTCCAAGGGTGCCTCTGGTGAGAATGACCCCGACGGCCACGGTTCCTGCTGTGCATCCAAGGCACTCGGCAACACGGTTGGAGTTGCGCCGAAAGCCGATCTCGTTGCTGTCAAGCTCCAGTTGAGTTCCTGGTCGCTTCTCAAGGCATGGCAAGCAGTTGTCTTGGATGTTAAGCAGAACAGACTCCAAGGAAAGGCTGTTGTGAGCAACTCAAAGGCTTGTAAGTTCCCAGCACAGACTCAAAGTCAAGATCACTACTGATAGGATAGCTATTGGTTGGACTGTCGATCGTAACGAAAAGTGGTTCCGAGATGCCCTCGAGACTCTCTTGAAGAATCTTGAGGCTCTTGATGTTGTTGTCGTCAGCTCGTCAGGAAATTTCGGCGTAAGCTCATGTGCGGTTTACTAACTGTTGGTCATACACTAACATCGGTCAGTCTCACATTGATGTCAGCACATACCCATCCCTTTTCGCCGACCGAACTCCGATCATTGTTACTGGAGCTGTCGATAATAAAGGAAATCTTGCTCCGTTCTCCCAGGGCGGCCCCCTCGTCACGACCACTGCACCTGGAGTCGCCGTCAAGTGCGCTGCTATGAGCGGCACATCAGCTTACCAGGCTGGTGAAGAGTCAACTGGAACATCCTTCTGTACGTGATTATCCTCAACCAGATAGAACTCGACTGACATACATAGCTAGGCCTGCTGTTGCTGGATTGGCAGCCTACTTCCTATCGCTTGACTCCTTGAGACCTCGACTTCAAGTCCCTGGTTCCGTTGCGAGGAATGTCAAGGCACTTATTCAAGAACAACACTACGCACGCGTCTCCGGTGGACCCAAGGTTGCATGGAACGCGCAGACTCTTCTGAGGAACTGATCAGCCTATGCACACTAGTACTACTAGTCTACTACGACTAGTGATGCAGAAGGGAGATTGAGAGGCACTTTCAGTCCTTGTATGGAGTTCTCCAACGGAGTTTAAGCTCGGCCGGCTGCTGGTGTGTTGTGTCACTATAGAAGAAAAGATTTGGTCTTTCAAATTTCGCGTACCTAGATGAGGTCTCGTGTCGAAGTAGAAGTTCAAAGTCAACATAGTATAAATTTATCACAGACATCGGTCTAAACTTTTGTTACATCTAGAGAACTACTACAAAATAACAACCGCCATTTTTTAGAACTTATGACAAGGCTCTCAAGCAATCCAGAACCAGATGCGCTCAAGCCAGTTTCTTGGTTGGACGATAGGCCAAGTATGTTCCAAGCGATCAATCTCCGCTTTGCCAGACCAAAGATCCATCTCAGAGTACTTGACGTACTTAGACTTCTTGATCCATTTGTACCCAAAGATCAAAACAAGAAAGATGGGAATGTTGATGTATGGGGGTAGGAACGTCTTTGCGCTGAAGCGCCCTGGGAAGAAGGCATCGAAGCCGTTGAATACTGCGACAATGGTGCAGAAGCAGAAAGAGAAGTAGGCCAGGAACGGTTGGAAAGGTGATTTGAACGGCAGGGTGTCCCGGTCGGTGCCATGGTGGCTGAGACAGTAGTAGAAGCGGAGGTAGGTGAAGGAGACACTGGCCCAGATGATGAGCGCTCCGACACCGCTGAGGTTGCTCAACCAGAAGAAAACCTCGGAGCCGCTATTGCTAACATTGAGATACACCAGTAGTCCAAAGATAGTGGTGACACCAACACAGAGATATGGAACACCAAATCTTTCCCATGTCAGAATGCGGGGTGCTTTACCATCAAGCGCCGCGGCATAAAGTACTCGCGTGGAGGCGTAGAAGAGAGAATTGCCAGAAGACCAAGCCGATGTAAGGATGACGGCGTTGATGATCGAAGGAAGAATCTTGATGCCGCTATTGCGGATGGCAATGACGAAAGGACTTTGGGCAGCACCGGGAGCAGACTTGTTGATGGCGTTGAGAAGGTTGGGGTCTTTGGATGAGACGCAAAGACCGACGAGGAAGATGGATAGGACATAGAAAATGGCGATTCTCCAAAAGACACGGCGGATGGCCTTGGGAATGTTGCGACGAGGGTTCTCTGTTTCGCCGGATGCCATGACGACCATTTCACTACCACCGTAGGAGAAAGTTGCAGTGATGAAAACCTTGACAAAGGCGAGGAAGCGGCCGAGAGCACCATCCTTGAGGTACTCATTCATGGGGCCGGGGTGGTTCCAATATCGGAAGCCGATTGCCTCGCCACTGGGACCGCCGCCAACAGTGATGATGAACATGAGGATGATGAGACCGACAATGGTCAATAACTTGATAGCTCCGAAGACAAACTCGGCTTCTCCGTATATCCGAACAGGTAGACAGTTGAGAATGACCATGGTGAAGTAGAAGAGTGTGATCAATGCGACTTGGGGAATGTTGTGGTGCCAGTAATTGACAATGACAGCTGAGACAGTAACCTCAATCGGAACACCAATAGCAAATTGGTACCAATAGTTCCAAGCCAGGGCAAAACCCAGGGCAGGGTCGACAAAACGTGCAGCAAAGATGGGAACGGGGCCGGGGATGGGAAGCCATGATGCCATCTCACCAACACTGTTCAACACACAGTAGATGTTGAAGCCCGTGATAGTGTACGCCAGAAACGCAGAGAGGGGTCCAGCAAGTGACAGGACCTGACCACTACCAACAAAAAGGCCCGTGCCGATGGCACCAGACAAAGCAAGGAACTGGACATGCCGAGACTTGAGCCTGCGGTTCAAAGTACCGACATTTCGGTTCTCGTAATCGCTAGCCTTAGCATCGACGTTGTTGGTCGGCAGTGTTGGTTCGATGGTGGGCGACTCCCTGCCAGCTTCTACATCGGGGTTCTTCTTGTCGATATCCATGTTCTGCAGCAATGGTTGTAGCTCTCCTGGCGATGCGTGAGGAGACATCGTGGGAAAGAGGAAGCTCTGAGGTATTAAGCATAAAAAGTCTCGTCTACTCGTCACTCGAAGCCCCGTGGGCAGGTTTTCCCGGATGTGCAAAATTGGTGCTTGAGCCGGTGGTGGTGATGAGTGCTCCCCACGCTATGACAAACGGTTGTGAGGGTTGGTACAAGGGTTAGTCCAATGGATGGCGATGGACATGCAAGAATTTTCATGTTTGTGCAGATGCATTTTTGGCGATAAGTTGATGATCACCCGATAATAATTGATTAACATGCTATCACTAAGGTTAGGTGGAGGTCTGTTAGTGGCCTAATAGCAAGATCTGCAGACTAAATGACCCTTGGATGCGGGCCCATAACCTAAAAGGGAAGCTCGTCTCTCGGAACCAATGATCGAGGGATTGAGCCGTGATAACCGGCTTGGCAACTGATCCGAGGTCGGTGATGCACTGATTGATAAGATGACGATGCGTATCAATCTGCAAAGATCGAGCCATTGTTCCGCGACTGGCTCCACTGTCTGCCGAACGTGTTGCCTTGTGATTTTAATGTCTCAAGCTCTCGATCTGATACTGCATGACGACGTGGGGCTTACTTGAAGGTGATCTCGGGAAATGATCCGGTTCATGGAAAACAAAAGACAAGAATATACACATGGTTATTTGGAAGCTATGTCTTTTCTGTTAACGCAACAGGTCGAGAAGACGGAGTCGCGTTGTCGCGTAGTTGACGCGCCAAAGCCACTGCAATTCTTGCTACCCTAGGGTTACCGAGACAACTCTTGCAATAATGCTACAGCGCCCTCGTGAGCGCATGTATCAATTACGGATAGATGAAGAAATTTGTCTGTAGGTTCACACATGCCAGTCTATGTATCCGTTGAACAATCTGAATGCTTTGCTTGCCAGTAGCCTTGAGAAAAAGATTATGAAATAAGACCATCACGGTGCCCTCACAAAACTGTACGCACATGTGACCTAATCACAGTTCACGTCTTGGTTGCTAAGATTAGATGATAATGATACCCGGCAAAATGACGCATTGTTAAAATGATTTTTATCAATCCAGTCAAAGCAGCTTGAAATAACAACAATGAACCTGGAGGGAGAATCGCGCCTCTCGCAGTAGTATCGCATCCATGAGCTCTGCCAGGAGAGGTGGATCTCAACCAATAACACAAAGCCCCGTTGGCTCAGTGGTAAAGCGTATCACTAGTAAACTTTCACCACATGATAAGATCACTGGTTCGATTCCAGTACGGGGCAAGTTATTCATTCTGATGTCATCACATCCCTCTTCTTTTTGTCCTTATCGTGACCCAGACATATCCACCAATATTTCCCTGGGACGCGTAGCTCACCAATTTGCCATCATTGGCCAATGCCCTTTTTTACTGAACCTGGAACTGCCTTCACGCTTGGGGATAAATAAGAGTTGTTTAAATTGGGTATGGATGACATATAATACAAGTAAAAGACACAGGTAAAACTCCCAAATCCTTATTGTTACAATTAAGCCTTCGCCAATGCGCCATCGACGATTTGCCAGGTGTGATCTCTCACTTTCCGGATCTGCTCCTCACTCCAAGCCGGCTTCTCAAAAACCTTTCCCTTCCGACTCACATACGCGTAATTCTTGTCCTTGATCTTCACGGCTTCATCAACGCCGTTCAGCATGTACTCAGCACAAGTGTCGGGTGAAACACCCAAGAGAGAGGCTGCACCAATTGATGGGAGTCGCATGTACCAAGGGAGCCCGTTCATGATGTTTGTGTTGACAATACCGGGTAGCGCATGAACGAAATGTCGGTTCTTTCCCTCTGCTTTCTGCTCGGCTGCATAGTTCTGAATCATGGCGTCTGTCATGGAGAGACAGTGAGTTGCTGCGTTTCCAAGGCTGAAGTTGTTCTTGAGATCAAGATCATCCCAGTTGAGTTTATCAGGGCTTCCACTAGTGCTATCTAGCACAATCAAAACCTTGGCGTCATCTGTGAGAGAAGGAAGAAGTTCGCGGATGAGAAGTTGTCGTCCGTAGTAATGAAGCGCCATCTTGCGATCAATGCCTTCGGACGTCTCTGTTCTTCCAGCAGTTGTGAGAATGCCCTGTGAGAGAACAAGGGTACTGAACCGATCTTGCGATGCCTTGAGTTCATCGGTGTAAGTTTTGATGGCGCGCATGGAAGACGCGTCTAATTGCTTGAACTGGATGTTTGAGTGGGGAATGTTCTTTGGCTCAGTGCGACCGCTGATGATGACGGTTGATGAGGGGGAGTTGGCGGCGAGACGACAGGCGATGCCGTAGCCGATACCGCCTGTTCCGCCGACGACGAGAGACTTTGCTGCCATGATGTTTCTTTAGACTTGAGGTGACGTGACTGATTGATGATTGAGGGATGAATTTGTCGTGGGCCGTGTCTTTATGTAATTGATGCTGACGCCATAACAATTTCGGAGTTTGTGCTTTTACGCTAAACTCCGGATTTATCTGCAGCTCCGCTCCGCAACACGTACAAGCCACTCCGCAGAACCAATCATCACTCAGTTTGGTGGGAGGAGTCTCCATTTTCGTATACCGCACAGATAAACTTTCGTCTCAAAATAAGCATGTTTATTATCCACTTACGCAGTCACCATTGCGATACATAGATCCTCATCACATTTCACGCTCCAAGCCCAGTTCCCGGCGCATCTTCAGGACTCATCTTAACAGGCATCTTCAACCAGCCCTTCTTATCAGCCTCCAAAATCGCCTTCAACCAAGCATTCGCCATCTTCTCATAACCATCATCATTCGGATGCTTGGAATCGCCGAGATCTTCCTTTTTAATATCGATCGGCACTTCAAGAATATGTTTTCCCTTCTTTTGCCTTGCTGAGATAAGTGACCGCACCTGAGGGTTGAATTTATCTGTATTCGCTTGCATCTTCTTATCGTTGGCCCAAATCACTGGGGCGAGACAAATTGTGACATCTGGTGCTACTTTGAAGATCCCGTCGACGATGTCTGCGAGGATGGATGCTGCGATATCGAGGTCTTTTCCTTGGTCCATGTTGTTTGTGCCGGCGTGGATGAGAACGACGTTAGGACGGGCTTGGATTGGCTTTTGCCAGTAGCCGTTGATGTCGGCAAGCATTTTCCCACTATGACCCTCGTGGTGTCCGTCTACCATGTTACCGTTCTTCAATGTCCCAACCATGTTCACTTTTACGCCTTGCTTCAAGATCTTTTGTCGCAATGGGAGACGGTATCCAACTAAGCCAGTTGAGCCGGTGCCTTTTGTGATGGAGTCGCCTAGTGGCAGAACTCGGATGTTGGGAAGAGCAAGGACTGGTGAAATGGACGTTGCCATAAACACCGCCAAAAAGGTAAGCGCCTTCCAAATCGGAGAATTCATTTCGAATAAGGCTGAAGTCAGCTGCTGTAAGATGGTGTTGAGATCTAACTACACGATAGAGCCTTGGGAACCCAGAAAGTGGCGTCGAATGAGAACATCAGCCAAATAAATAGCCTCGCCAACAATCGCCATTTCCTTCCCTTGACATCATATTAAGAACCGTCATAAGAGCCTACTGCATGTTGGTAAGCCATTTTGATGCAAGTAAGATCTCGTGGTGTAAGCTCATTGGTGTCTTTTTATCCCGGCCGAGCATTAATGCCGGTGACCACCGCAGAATGTGCCACCAACGCACCCCATACCATACGCCTGCTGCATTATACGAGAGTCGTTATCTTGGCTCGCTTAGAGATTCACACGGGAATGGCGGATTGAGGGCCTTGCAGCTTATCTGACAGGGGTCATGGTTGGAGAAGCTTACTTTGTATGCTTGATGACGAAACTATTGATCGCGTGGACAATAGCGCTTGATGCTAAGTCCAATACCATGACACTGATATGATTTGAGGGGTAGGTCATGAGTTTGTCCGGATTCATCATGTTTTACTGCTTTGTGATGAGTTCTGTTTCTGATCGTCGGTGTTGAGTTGTTCCCATTGTTATCCCCAACCTCCCCATATTTGATCACCGACTGTAACTGTGCCGCATGAAGCTAACATGGATTGTCGCAGCCTAGCTATTACTACTCTGCCATGTCACAAGCGACCAACGATTTGTCCTGTAGGATTTCTAACAGGAGTTGGACTGGACAGCCACCAATTCTGAAGATATTGTGATGTGATGTCATATACTATTAATGATCAAATCAAATGGTACTTCTCAGGGTAGAAGCCAGGCGACTCTGCCATGACCTACCAATATTTATCCTTCCCGTCATTTATGCCGCCTTCCGTCAACCAAGTTACGCTCTCTCTACTCGCGAAACAGTAGGTTCCTTATCGGCATCATCTCCATCATCAAGCATGTCGTCCATCTTCGACTGGTTATTATGAAACTTGCTGGTAGCTGCCGCCGCATCACCCTTTCGTCCCGTGTCAAAGAGGACGGAAACCTCCTCAATGGTCATGTTTCTGAGATTGTCAGCTGCAATTCAAATGCTACAGTGAATAGAAACATACCGTGTCTCAGGGAAGAAGAATAGGATAAGCACGAGATACATGGCAATGACCGCGATGTAGACAATATAGCTATCTCATATTAGCGGGAGTATGTAGAGGTTGTTTCAAATGACTTACTATTTCCATGCAATTGCCTCAAGTGCAACAGGGTTTACCCATTGGTTGAAAGCCAGCGCAACACTCTGAACACTGAGTTCAATACTCAAACCCTTAAGTCTGAGATTATACGGAAGAATCTCAGCACCATAGGCAAACGGCAGTGGTGACCAGCTGATACAGTAAAACGTCTTGAAGAGGTACATCATCGGAACCACGGCGATACCAACACCATGTGATGGGTTCTCGGCAAAGGAACCGCTAAGACCAGTGATGATTGTGTAAGCGACGCACATACCAACCGTGCCTGTGATCCAAAGCGTGCGTCTACCGAGACGCTCAGCACTCATGGCTCCTGCATAAGCCCACATAAGAGACCAGATCGCCATGCCACCGTTGATGCCCGCGATCGCGCTGGATGAGGTTATGCCAACGAGCTTGAGGGCTGGTGACAGGTAGTAAGCGATGATACCATTGCCAACCCAGTTGGAACCCGTGCCCATGGTAACAAGAACAAGGAGTCGGCGTCGGTTACCTGGAGTTTTGAGGAAGTCGCTGTACTTGGCGTTGTTGCTCTCTTTCTCCAACTGTAAAGCTTGACAGATTTCGTCAAATTCGTATCGAACTAACTCGTCGTTGAGATCGCCGTTGGCATGTTCGTCGGCAAGAACCTTGAGGGCTTCTTCAGATCGGTCGTGGTCGATGAGCCATCGAGGGCTTTCGGGTACAAAGAGAAGGTGAACAAGGACGACGGCTGGAGCAAAAGCTTGGAAGAGGCAGGGTGCTCGCCATCTCCACTCGGTATCCGGCCAAGACAGTGTGCCATAGCAAAACCACGCAGCGACAATCTGGCCGACATAATAGTTGCTGTAATATGCTGTCGCAACATATGGTCTCAGACGAGGATGGGCCAGTTCCTGAAGCAGTGCTATACCGGTGATCTTTCCGAAAGGTCCAGCTGCACCGATGATAACTCTACCACCAATAAACGTTCCGATATTCTTGGCAAAAGCGTTAAGAAAAGCACCGAGGATCAATAGCACTGAACCAACAGCCAAACACCACTTCCTTCCCCAAAGTCCGTTGATCCATGATGCTGCGAAGGGTGTGACGATGGCAGGGAGGAAAAGACTGGCCGAGATGAGACCCAGGGTGTTTCCGGATGGATAGTTGAAGTATTCTTCCCATTGGGGGATCGCTTGGAGACCGTTCATGAGGGACGCATCGAAACCAAGGTAGAAGACCGCGAAGTAGAAGCCGACGCAGTGCCAAACATTCTTACGTAGACCGGAGTCCTTGTACCACGTTGGATGTGTGTTGTTTTTGAGATGAGCATAGTGCAAGGTTCTGGTGGCCTTTGGCCTGAAGAACTCCGTCACTGCCTTGAACATCTTTAAAAGCTCACCAATGAAGCAGCAATGGCCAGATAAAGTGCGATTTGATGATCAGTTCTCAGTCACTTATATATCCTCGTAACAGGAACCGTCGTCTTGGGTCGCAGCTCGAGTCTCTGCGGGGTAGACCTGGGGTAAACCTGGGGTAGCGGATAACCATGCCCATGAGCTGATCCTTTCTCGACATAGTACAAGCTCGGTTAGAGTGGTTGATCCGCCAGTCGGACGGATGACCGATTCATCGATCAGAAGTCCAGGTTGCTAGACGGATCGATGTCCGGGCGGGAAGGCTGTATGCTTCCGGGAATACGCCCACTATGGCTCCCTTGCGTCACAGTAATTTTGTCAACAGCGGCCTGAGACCAATCCGAGACTATGAGAGAGCTGTATTGGAATGCCTTGAGGCGTTCGTCATTCTAGACAGGGGACCTTCGGTGGCCTTGGCCAGCCGATTTGGATTAACGTCTTCAGACAGCTACATAAGAAAGAGTAGCAATCTCGATGATATGTAAACAGTAGCTTTCAATAAACATATAATTGGGGTGCTAGTATTACTATCTAAATAAGTTTACGAAGAGGCCAGTTCAAAGGCCTTGCGGTTCACTGCTGTAGTCGGCTCGCCGCAAAACTCTCCATTCTCATCCACCACTCTTAGGATGTTTTCCATAGCCATTAGCTCAAAGTTAATTCTAGTCGTAATCGCCGCTCCTCCATTATGGCAAGTCAGCGTGACGTTATCCATAGCTGCAAGTTCTTTGGAGACTTGAGGTTCGTGGTAATGAACATCAAGACCAGCAGCTGAAATTTTGCCACTCTTGAGGGCTTCAACCAACGCATCTTCATTAACAATCTGCCCTCTTGCTGTGTTAACGAGTTTTGCGCCACCCTTCATTGCTGCAAATGCTTCTTTGCTGATGAGATCTTGAGTATGAGCGTTGAGAGGTGTGTGGAGCGTAATGCAATCCGCGATACCCAGAAGCTCGTGGAGAGATGAATGATATGTCGCTTGCAGCTCTTCCTCGACTTCTGGAGGCGAGCGAACCACATCGTAATAGTGAATCTTCATGCCTAGAGCAAGACCTGCTTTACGGGCAACTAGTTTGCTGATGTTACCAAGACCGACAATACCGAGGACATGACCTCGAGGGTTATAAGAGATGGTTGCAATGATTTTGTGCATCCTTTGGAACTCCTCTGGATCACATGTACGTGCACCACGCTGTGAAAGCCAGAAGTTTCGGAACACAGATAGGATCATGAAGAGAGCAGTATCGGATACGGCTTCATCGCTGGCACCGGCTCCATTGGCGTACCAGATGTGGCGACGACCAAGGGCATCGATATCAGCCCAATTAAAACCTGCACCAGCCGACGCAAAGATCCGGACTGAGGGTGGCAGAAGTGATATAAGTTCTTCATCCCATTGGCCCATCTCACCACCGGTTTGGAAGTGTGGACGATATATCGCCGAGAATTGACCATATCTGACAACGTATCAGCGATTTCCTAGACAGCCAGCGATGGCGCTCTGATAGACTCACTTGTTCTCTTTTAATGCTTTGATAAAAGATTCTCTATCGGGCTCTTCGTTCGCGACAACGTCAAATCGCTTCGTAAAGACATTGTTGTAAAAGTCATGATTGTACTTGATATCCTCGCCTATGCGGAGAACGATGGGTTTCTTTGACGCCATGACTAATACTAGAGGAGAGTCTTTCTTGTCAATGATGATTGATGACGAGTTCCTCGTACTTTGTTTCGTTGCCAAACTGCCCAAACTCAGATAGTTGTTTTCTGTCACAGACTCTCTGTTCACTTTGACATGACTTTATGTCAATCGTGCTGTGATTACCGCCGTTGCTCTCCCTCGACCAATTGGTTCGCTGATCCTAACACGGAAATGTCACCGAGGTTGTCGTAAGCCCGCGATAAATCCGCTAGCATGAGGGGAACTCGACAAGCGGTCTTTACTTCTGCACCCCGAGCAAAATGCATTCTTGACATTATCCGCGATTCTCTCACTGCCCTTTTACAGAGTTAGAGTTCAACTCATAACCGATATATCTAAGAGTTAATGAGATTGTGGTATCGCGATACAAGCAAGTCATATCTGTCGCTATTCGCCTCGAGAGCGTTTGAATGAGTTATCGTGCCGATACCCGAGAGTGCGACTCATGCTTCGGAAAAGGGTGATGAGGAAGACCGGAATTATCGACAATGTGACATGGACGGCGAATAGGCATGAAGACCGAAAGGTCGAATGTTGACCCCTGGGCAAGATCCTTGCCTGTTTCCGATGGGATTGCATTCTTATTCGTCGTGGCCATTCCGTCGATGTAACTCCAGAAATTTCCCGCGTCGTTCTACTGGCCAAAAGTCAGAAGGGCTCACAAAGCAACATTTATTTTATCCCCTGAGTTAAGTTTTCGCGTATCTTGAGTCTGAAAGATTAATCGGAGTCAATACAACTACACAAGGATCTTGGTACTTGTTGAATGGATTACTTTACTGGATCAAACTGAAGCTTCAGCAGGACATCAATTCAAGACAATGCACAGAATGCCAGTTTTGAACAACATGCTCTGGGAGGTCATCACCGACCAAATGTACGAGTACCAGTAAGAAAAAATAGAGTTCAGTCTATTTCACTTGTCGGGAGGTTATGGTCTTCTTCTATAGGGTATACTCTGCTGAACTAATGTATTGTAACTATAGGGTTATAAAACATGCGATATTGAGCTATTAATATATTTAAAACGTGCTACCCCGGAACCCCTTTTAACATGGACCCGATATTAGCTTCATGCATATTTTCTTCTAGACCCTAACATTGACTTGAGGAACGCGGTCTTTTGTGCTGGGTCTATGTTGGGAGACACCGGTAATGGTTGTCCAATCTCATCATCTTTTGGAGTTGCTAACACCATGCTACCTAGCAATGTACTGTAAGATTCAAAAGACAAGACCAACGTAACCAGCTTCAAAGAGGGCGTAGAAAATCATGTTATTATTGATAAAAGGGTAAGAAACTACCCCTTAGACATTGAAGCTCGCGCACTTTGGAGGTGCCGCTGGTTTATCATTCGCCGAAGAGATGAATCGATCACCGCTTATTCATTAAATTAATCTCAAGAAGCCATCTCTTAAAACTTCTATAATATGTGATGGCCTTCTGAAGGTTACCCAACATCACGGGACATATAGCTGAACTTATGCCTCGAAATAGCTAGGTCCGCTGAGTGGCGTGCGTCCCAGAACCAAGCCGTTGGTCCCCTTCTGGCGTTATCTATCAAATCGTGGTCATTACATCTTACGAACTGTCAAATGCGCCCTACAGCACCAACGTGGGAAATCCGATGAAAAATGACATTGTCCAAGACATGCATGCAGTCTTAAGCCCCCGCTATACACATGACTCGCTCAGGCGGGCACACCTTTTGGTTCCCCGACATTTGGCTCCCGAGGAACCCACACGGCAGACGGGTTCGGCATCGGGGAAGAGCCCGGAGGACCATCAAAAACTGGATTTCCTCCTCGCAAGACGAACCCTTTAGGCTTGGTGGTCCTCCCGCCAAGGAAGATCGGCGTTACGGCATTTGGTAGTGCGGTTCCGGATCCTCAGCGCATAAGCCGGGGTTTTGCAACGTGCTGACCGATCCCATCATCCCATCATATGACATGTAAGTCTCCGAATTTGAAATCGACAATCTTGAGAAAAACCGGATGAACGGTTACGTACGCACAGATGATTTACCGCACGTGAACCGCTGCGTTCATCACAATGCATGGTGCTTTCATTAGAGAAGGGATCGGCAGTCTGTGCTTTGCAATCACTGGTGATCAGTGGAACGACGCGGAACGACCCCAGGCCCTTAGCCCCGAGTGATATATGCAAGCTGAGCGAGACGGGCTCTGCCGCTGCATAAGGCTCATGACTAGGCAATTTAATTCGACGTGCCAAGGTCGAAGCTGCAACATCGAATCCTTGTTATTGCTCAGAAACGTTGCTTGCATAGCTTCTAGTGGACTCCTCGCCCACTTTGTTGAAACTCTAAAGGACCGGATAACAAGCTTAGTTTGACCAAAACGTGTTGCATTCTCCATTAGTACCCTCTATTCTCGACTACCTATCTTTAACTATTGTGAATCCATTGCAGTGCATCACCTGTCGTGGCAGCTTCTCGACCCTCCGTTTACGCATTGACATGACAAATAACCCTTGTCCATCACCGCATATCCCAGGACCTGAGCTGAGACATTTATCTTGTCTTCTTATCACCGCTGACTCAGAAACCCTCCGACTTTATTCAGATCCCTCACTTTAATTGACAAGTAGCGCCAACGCCGCGGGTCAGCACGGACTTTGGTACCAAAAATGAGTGCGGGACGCTGTAACGTCCGCGGTGATATGACATTGGACTACTAGGTAAATGCTTGATGTTTTTGACAGGCAGCTAGTGAACCCTAGTACAAGTAGATATAAGAGTAGCATCAATCCCTCCTCGTTTCTGAGATCTGCACACAAACCTTCTCGTCCAGATCGTCTGTCATCATGCGCTGCAACGTCTTGTCACCCTCGCTCTTGGCGCTCAGCCTTTCGACCAGTGTCACTGCTCGTCCCGAGATTCCTTTCATCAGTACACTTCTCGACCCCTTGCAGCATATCGTCAAGTCTGCTTATGCAGGTGATGGACTGAAGGTTGGACATCTTGGCGAACTGGGGGGCATCCCGGGTGTCGACGCCGAATACGACTATGTCGTTGTAGGAGGAGGCACAGCTGGAAACACCATTGGCTACAGACTTGCGAAGGCTGGTTACAGCGTCGCTATTGTCGAAGCTGGTCCTTTTCTCGAGATCTCCAAGCCCATTCTCGCGACATCGCCTGGTGGAGTGACGGCTGGCAGTGGCGCGAGTCTTCTTGACTCTAACCCTCTTCGCGATTGGAGATTCACGACTACAGCGCAAACCGGAGCTAATAATCGCGAAATTCACTATGCTCGTGGGAAGGTTCTTGGTGGCTCGTCTCAGCTCAACTTTCTGGTGTACCACCGACCAACGAACGGCACCATGGCCAAGTGGGCTGAGGATGTCGGAGATGATAGCTATACGTGAGTGCCGATCTCAAAGCTTAGACGAACTTTCACTGACATGAATCAGATGGGAGCAGATGTTGCCTCACTTCCAGAAGAGCCCCTCATTCACACCACCAGACAATGAGAAGCGCAATGTGACAACCGACTACGACCCTTCCGCATTCTCCAAAGAGAAGGGCCCTCTTCAGATCAGCTACGCCAACTATGTCCCCTCTTGGGCTGTTCTCGTGGAGAAGGGACTCAAGTCCCTCGGATTCAAGGGCATCGATGGTTTCAGCAGCGGTAGTCTTCTCGGCTACGCATACACCACAACAACTGTTCAGCCCAAGACCGCTACCCGCAGTGCTTCCGATGACTTTGTCAAGACAGCCCGAAGTGAGAAGCTCAAGACTCTCAAGGTGTACACTGAGAGTCTTGCCAAGAAGGTTACCTTTGATGATGACAAGAAGGCTACTGGTGTTGAGGTCAGCTCTGTTGGTATTGACTACACTCTCAAGGCTAAGAAGGAGGTCATCGTCAGTGGCGGAGCTTTCCAGTCTCCTCAGGTTCTCATGGTCTCCGGTGTTGGACCCAAGCAGCACCTTGAAGAGCTTGAAATTCCTGTAGTTGCCGACCTTCCTGGTGTTGGCCAGAACCTCTGGGATCACGTCCTCTTCGGCCCCTCATTTGAAGTCCAAGGTCTTGAGGACACCCTCAGCGCAGCTATCAACAACGACACTGTTTTCCAAGGCGCGCTTGATGCCTATGCTCAGCAGCAAGCTGGTCCCCTGACATCCAACCAGGTCGAGCTCTTGGGCTGGGAGAAGGCTCCAGAGAAGTATCGATCCAAGTTTTCCAACGAGACACTCAGAGATCTTGCCACCTTCCCCGATGACTGGCCTGAGATGGAGATCATTCCTCTCAACGTCTACTCTGAGGACTGGTCATTCCCTATCCTGCAGCAGCCTACTGATGGAAAGAAGTACACCAGTCTTAACGGCGCTTTGGTCGCACCTTTATCCCGCGGAAACATCACTCTTCGAACAAACTCAACCACCGACGCTCCTCTCATCAACCCCAACTTCCTCACCAAGAAGGCCGATCAAGAAGTTGCCGTCGCTCTGTTTCGCCGACTGCGAGAAATCGCCAAGTCTACTCCTCTGAAGGACACAGTTCTTAAGGAGGTGTATCCTGGAGAGGAGCACGAGTCAGATGAGCAGATCCTCGCTGTCCTTCGTGATACTCTCATGACTGTTTGGCACGCGGCTTGTACTTGCAAGATGGGCAAGAAGGATGATGACATGGCTGTTCTTGACTCCAAAGCTCGTGTATATGGTGTCAAGGGCCTGCGAGTTGTCGATGCCTCTGCTTTCCCTGCTCTCATTCCTGGCCACCCTGTCGGCACAGTGTATGCGTTGGCCGAGAAGATTGCTCATGATATCATTACGGAAGAGAAGAGTGAGGGCTCCGCATACAAGGTTGATATTGATGTCGAGGTTTCTTGAAGCATTCTTTAAATATTTCTTTAATTCTTTGTTAGACTTGCCTTATTTCTTTTAGACGTACATAGACATTCACTTAGAAACCCTGAACATGAACCGAAGCAATTTCTACCCCTCACCATTGGCCTGACAATCATCCCATCTCCATAGTGACTTATCAGACTCTTTTTCTACCTGGAGCCTTAATCGACACACAATACACCGCACCATTCATCGCGTGTCTTCCCAACTGACGCCCCCGTCCGCCAAATGCAAGTGGAGTTGAGTGGAGTCTTGCCCTGATGCGAAAAAAAGTGTCGATGGCCAAAAATGAGGGACACCAGATTTGAACTGATAACCTTTAGGAATCACGATTTCTTCAAGAGGAACTGGAAGATGCTTCGCTGGAATCTAACGCGCTACCGTTGCGCCAGCCCCCCAATGTCGGTTGTCGAGCGGGTTCTTAATTGTGTTGATGTATCCCGAAGCAAATGTGCCAATTAGCAGTCAATCTCAGTCACCCTTCGCATCTAGAAGCTTCAATAAATCGGGGCTTTTGATGAGAAAAAACAATATCGCTAAGCGAAAGATGATAACTATGATTAGACTCTGCTACAGTGGTTGGGCAGTGTTTGCTTACTGCCTTGCAAGTTGGGAACTCCGGTTTGCGCTCGGCCTTCTGAGCAGATCTAGTAAACAGCTCTCGCTCCCAATCCAGAGTCAGCAACAGAACAATCACCGATATGAAAGCAAGGCAAAAAGTAAAGCGAAGACAGGCTCAGAAGACTGGCCAAGTGCTTAACTTCGCAAAAAACGAACGCTAGGACCGAGCGTGGATCGAACACGCGACCTAGGGATCTGCAATCCCTCGCTCATACCACTGAGCTATCGATCCTTATAATCGTTGAATGTTCGAGATCGAAATCAGCCATCATGTTCCAAAGTTCTGTCATTCTAAGCGTCAAGGTCGAGTAGATTGCTAGACGTTGATGTCGAGTCAAAATCATTTACCTGTTACTGCGTAAAGGGACCAAATAAGGCAAAAGCGACACTGAACACAGAAGCATTGTCCATCAAGTTCTCTTGGCAAGCTCAAGCTTTATAAAGCTGCGGTTGAGACGTAACTGAGTGTTAAATTAGCACAGATAACTGGGCTACAGCCTACCCCAGGACGTTACTTCAATCCAGTCTCGAAATAGCATTTCACTCAACATCACGGAGGATTCGGCGAAAGGTAGAGCTTGCTATCATATATGCGAAGTGAAATGTCAAATCTATCTTGCTTATTGTCTACTACTATGAGATTCACGTCCAAAGAACGTCTGCTTGGTGCATGAGTTTCCCTTCAGCGTTGACTAATGGCTTCTATGAATTTAGTGACAGCCATAAACTAATAACTTTATTTTATCTTGTACACTCTGTGGCCGTGATTGGTGAGCTTTGGCTGTAAACATGAGTGTCTGTCAGAATGGCAGTTCAATTTTGTCGAACACCCTACGAACACTGCCAGATCAGTGATTCACGGTGGAATGAACAGATACCGGTGGCATTGACAGGACGGCCCAGATTTCACGCCCTGTAATTCATCCATTGTACCTTTGGCGGTCCCCACTTATGATCTTGACAACTCTTTGTTCCGTTCTGTCTCTCCGTTCTATTACCATCTCTCATCATCACAGCTTTGATCAACAACATCCCTAAAAATGGACGAACTACCCGCCGCTCCCCCGAGTAGAACGGAAATCCGCGGCTACTATAGAGGACTTCCAGATAGTCCAAATCTTGTTGCGCGATCTACCACGACTCCATGGAACGACCAGGGATATGACAAGGGCGCCTATGGAAGATTACTCGACCCCGTCGAAAAACACGCTGTTGTTCCACTATGGAATGACTCTACAGGCCCACTGCGCTCCAAGATTCTTGAAGCCGTCGAGGATATCGACTGGAACGCTCTCGACATCCTCCGTTGCGGTTCTACAGATGTCAAGGATCGTCGCCTTGTTCGACCAGTCATCCTTTTCGTGTCGGTAGAGCCTGAATCGACAACATGGTCGGATGGAAGAGCCGTGGCCCTCAGATGCCGTGACGTTCTGCGAGAGCACAGCATCGACGACATTGAAGTCGAGATCAAGGAGTCCAGAATCACGCAGTGCTGTTCGAGTGACCAGGTTCGAACAGAAAGGTAAGACCAATGTCTACAAATTGAAACTTATGCTAACTAAAGATAGTGAACCATCGACAGCAAAACTCACTCCGGACATTCCGACTCTTCAAGACGAAGGTTACAGAAGGGACAGTATCCAGCTCTCTGAGTTCCTTGGTAATAAGATCGCCTCCTATCAAAACCCGACACGTGAAGGCACCAAAGGTCTTTTCCTGCGCATCCGAGATACCGACACCGTGGTTGCTTTGACCTGCCGACATGTCCTCTTCGGACCAGAGGACGAGAACACCGACATTTGTCACGGCACTCATAATAGTCGAGGTATTATCCAGCCTGGGAACAAGACGTATCAAGACACGACGGAATTCCTGCGCGACCAGATCATTCATACCCAGTCCGCCATTGACCTTCTCGAGCTCTCCACACCAGTCGCCCAAAAGCGTATCGAATACCTTCGTGGCTACAAGGCCAAACTCGAGAGTAGCCTGCATCGACTTGAACCATTTGAGTCAATGGAATCACGGACTATTGGCCATGTACTCGTTTCACCTAAGTTCGGGTTAAGCAGTTCTTCGCCCTCCCGCTTCCGCGACTGGGCTTTGATAGAGCTCGATCAGACGAAACATCAAACTCCGGTGAAGAAGCTGGTAAACAAGGTACCCGAAACACTTCACGCAATCTTTCGACGGCCCAATTACATGGCTTGGGAGCATTTAGACCCGGGACGAAAGCGAATCAATTGCATCCTCGCCGGGGGTGATACATTCACACAGACTGGTGTGTTATCAGAAGCCGAAATGAGATGCCCTGACTTCGAATTCGCAGTGACAGGAAAGACTGTTGTTGATGAGGATTTCATGCGCGTATGCATGTATGGTAGTGCCAGCGGACCAAGCCACGGTGTCACCAACACAGCTAGGTCGGTGGTCCGAAGAGTTGTTGGAGGCGTTCCGATGGTGTCTGAAGAATGGTGCATCCTGGGCTCTATTGAGAGTGAAAAGAGGAAGCCTTTCTCTAAGCAGGGAGATTCGGGTGCCAGTGTCATGGGAGATGATGGTCGTGTCGCGGCAATTCTAACTTGTGGTGCCCAAGGACGTGCCCGAGGAACTCATCATATCTCGTATGCGACGCCAATCGAATGGCTGTTGGACGATATTAGAGGACATGGATATGATGTGGAGTGGATGGGCAGCGAAGTTCCTCTCGACTATCTTCATCAACGCCTATAATCTAAACATTGATTCGACTCTCTACTGGAGGCGCCACTCGATACCATCCAGCCGTGGATCACTCTGGTGGAATAGGCGCTATGGGGACGAGAGAGTCAATGGAGAGAGACGGAAGAATTCAGTGCGAGTTCTTGCAAAACACCACGAGAAAAGAATATGCACATGTTGCCATGTTGGCAATCAATGTAGATACTGCTTAGCAAAACTTGTTGAACATGGTGCTAGGTTGGATGTGCTGCTAACAACTAAAGTGAGCCGCCTCTATAGCTCAGTGGTAGAGCGTTGCACTTGTAATGCAAAGGTCCATCGTTCAATCCGGTGTGGAGGCAAGCGAATTTCTTTTTGTCGCTTTGAGGACTGATTTGTTCCGACGAGGTATCTGCTTGATTTTTTCAAGATCTTACTTGCTCAATTGCAATTAACTCTTGGATCCTACTCTGTTGCAGATCATACACAGAGCACGACACCTATTGCCGATGATGATAAGACCCCTCAATTGTTGACAGTGCTGTCCCACAATAACTAACACGTCCCCGCTGCCTCCAAAGCGTATTCTTTAATCGCCGGCTCTTCCTTCACCTTGGGCAAATACGTGACAAGAGAAATACCCGCAATCACAATCGCATTCTCAGTGATTAAAAGATCTTCCAATCCAAGTCCAGGCGCCAAAGACAAGGCACAGACTGTTCCCAAGTCCAGCCTGGAGATCTCTCCTGGACCATCATGAGTGAGCGCGTCTTTGGCCAGAGCGAAACTGAGAGGATTTATGAGCATGCTCTCATGCGTATAAAATGAACCTCCTGGCTTTCCGGCGCAGACTTTCTGCACCTCGGCATTCGTGACGTCGACGTTTCTTTCGTCGAGTAAGTAAGCAGAAGCCCCGGTACCCTCTTGCGGCTGGACGATCTCATCTAGGAAGCTGGAGTACAGGCTTGTTGTCGGTACATATCCTGAGTCGCCACCGTCCGAGCGAAGAGTCTTGATAAAATTGCTCCCAGCTTCTTGCTGAACAACAGATGGCGTGTTGGTAATGCCTGAAAGGTCAACGAAATTGGCGAGGATAGTGCCCTTGTAATCCGCGCTGATAGCGACATGATCGGTCGTGACTTTGCGAGTCGACGGCCAGTACTTGAATGCCCATTGAGTGTCAATGTTGCCCTGCGACCAACCGATGATAGCGACGCTTCGCTTTGAGAGGGAAGCGACGTAATTGAGCGCGTATGCAGCGTACTCGGCATTGACCTGCGCATCACCAAGAAGAAGTTCAGGCACGTTGACCCATACAGGATCAGCCCAGTCCACACCGGTGAGCAATGGGATGAAGCTTCCCCGAAATGAGGTCCATCCGGTAGCTCCGGTACCAGGGAATAGAATCACAGGTAGCTTTCCACCATAGGTGAAAGTGTCTGGGATGAAGATGGCAGACCTGAGCTCGTCCTCGCTTACTGAATACGGCGCATCACAGTTTGCCGCCTTCGGGTAGACGCTCTTTGGCGCGTCAGGGTTTCTACACAAGGTTAGAGAACATACTGGGAATTTGAGAGTTCATCGGCATACTGGTTGTTGTTTCCATTCTCTGCGGAGCCTAAACCTTGGGCGTAGCTCAGCAGATCATCTGTTGATCCCGAGACGATACCGTTTGCTATCAATCGCGCGCTGTACTCGACGATGTTATCGGGCTCTGACTTGGCGACCTTTTCAATGATAGATGATGCTTCGCCAACGTTCTTTGGCTTTTTGGTGGCCTTCAGCTTCTGCAGCGTATCAAGTGTCTTTTCCCTATCCCCTTTGTTCAAGGCGTCGCCAAGTTCGTCTAGCAGACCGCTGACTGTGACAGCCAGGGTGTTATTGACGCCATTGAAGAGACCACTCAAAGCTTGTCGTCTGTCAATAAGCGACGCTCCATTCGAATCGTATGGTGCTGCAAGCCCAGCGCCGGTCAATCCAAAAGCTACAAGCAGTGCCGAGAACCGCATTATCGATTAATGAGAAGGTGATTAACTGATAGATAATAAAACAATGGTCAATGGACTGCCGAAAGATGCTGAAGCTTGCAGTTAATTATGCAATCCCTATTGCGGGGAGACATCCACTCATTACGAGAAGATACAACAGGTTACACACATAATTTAAACTCAGTCCACAATTGAGGTTACCTAGGGGAGGAAAGAAAACTCAGGACCTTGACCCTAAGTGATAAAAGTATTTAGGTAAGGCTAGTCTAAGCTTAGGTGACTCTTTGCTAAGTTTATTTTGACACCCTACATTAAGGTTCGGTGATTTCTTGCCCCCTGAGGGTTACCTTTCTCCCGGTCGTACCGCTTAGAACTCTGTGCTCGGTCATACACGCTTTGATATGTGACGAGAGAACCCGCCATTCATGTGACTATTCTCAGCACACCCTCTCATCTCCGTGTTGTCGAGTTATGAACGAGCTAAACGAGATGATCGCCATCTTGACATGGAGGAGTCGGGATCGACAGTGGCTTCGGTTTGCCCCTGTTGGCTGCTGTTAGTGCTACAGCGCTCGGTCCTTGGAACTACTGAACCCTAATAAGTCAAGTGGCTCGGCACGGGCATTCTACTCCGCAGCGGCAGTTGGGATGTGCAGTAGGATTGCAGAGCTGAGGGGAGTAAAGCTTCCGAGCTGCAGAGTCCATTCGCAACGAACTGAGGAGTTGTTCGGCGACTCACCACTATACATCTGTCATGGACTCACTCAGTATGCATCGTACGTTGCGCACAATCACATGTCTCAGGAGTTGTTGTACGAAATTGGCAATAAGGCTATTATTATTGATGCAGTGCAAACTAGTACAACGAACTTAGTAGAACTTGGAAGTAACATCCAATTTCAGCTCTTCAGTGAGAGGTCAATAGTCACGGCAGAAGTCAGAGCAGACTCCTCAACGACTAGACTACGCCTTATTTCCAGTGGTAAACAGCCCTCCTAGGATGCCGCCAATACCCTCGATCACACCGCGCAGAGGTCCCTTGGAGACACCAGCATAGCTTCTGTACGACTCAGTGTAACCAGGGAACTTCTCAAACAACTCTGTGTTGACCTTTTGCAGCTTGGGACAAGTCTTCCCAGCAAGAAGCTGTCGAAGCTTGTCCGTCAATGGCGTCAAAGGCTTGGTCACGTCAGTGAACTGACTTCCAAGAACATCGGGCGCAGCAGCCATGATGATCTGCATAACGAAACACTCAAGATTGTCGCCTTTCAACAACATCGCGGTGTTGAAGACGCCACCAGTCAGGTCGCCGATGTCGACACCTGAGAAGGAGTTCACCTTGCCAGTGTTGCCGCCGATGTTCAAAAGACGATGATACTTGGCAGCATGCTCCAGAACATCAACGAGAAAGTCCGAACGGGCCGGCGGTACCAGTTCTCCGGGATGCGCTCCCAGCCCTGGTTGACTTTGAAGTTGCCAGGCTTGCTGCCTTTGACACCAAAGAAACTGGTAAAGACCTCTCGCGAAAGATATCCCTCAGGATACTTATCGGAGTGATTGGCCATCATGCGAGGAGGGAAGGAATACGCAGCGGGTGAGACCAATATTCCAGCAAAGGGTGAATAGAAGAAGTGACTATTAGTCTTTTCTGAATCTTGGAAGCTCTTGTAGTGGAAGGGTGCAAGAGCAGAGTATTGCTTAGGTGCAGGAGTGTTCTCGCGGATGGCACTCCAGTATTCCACCAAGCGCTCAAGGATGACGTGGTAGTTGTTGCCAGTCACATAGAGATCTCCTCTCGTGGCGCTGACATCAGACTCATACTTGTTATGACTACCGCTGAGGCCAGATGGAGTGCCGAGAAGACCGCCACCGTTGAGGATGTTCTGACTGAAGCGGCTTGGTCCGCCGATGGAGTAGCCGGGGTTAAGGGAGACTGGGTTGCCGTTGAAGACGGTGCCATAGACGGCAAGGAATCCACCGAGGTCAAGGCTCATCCCGTAAACCTCGTTAGTGGCCTTGATGATGGTTTGCATGTCTGCGACACCGTTTCTCGGAAGGTAGCCATGGTTGGCCAAGGCATTGAGTCCAGGGCAGGGTCCTTGACACCTTGTTAGTATTGGCCCTATGTTGAGCTAAAGGTGACTTACCTCTTTGATCACCGGCTTTGAGGCTGGGGGGTAGGAACTCATGCTCGCCAGAAACACTGATGCGCTGTTTTTTGGCATCAAACTTTGCAGCTCGCTTGTCCTTCGCGAAGGGACGTTCGCCTGCATCCCTCTTCTCTTCGGAGTAAGGGCATGCTGCAGGGCTTCGCTTGGCGTGCTCTTGATAAGTTTTGAGCTGCTCGACACTCATTTGAGGGAATGCAAGAGTTGTTGGGAGCAGGCAGGCTGCTGCGAGCCACGACGACAAAGAGGCCTTCATGATGGATAGTAGGTGGTGAAGGAAGACAGAAGAGCAGAAGGGCGGTTGCTGCAGATAGATACTGATGAGAAACAGGCCGATTTTTATTCGGTTCCTTGCTAACACCTCCCCTTTACTTTCGTTTCTTCTTTTCCATGTTATTCTCACAAAATTCTCTCCTTAAAGTCAATCTGCATCGATGACGTTCTGCATGCTGTCACGTCTCAGTTGAACAATCCAGCAGCACAAATCTCACATGCTGAGACAATTTCCAGTTTGTCTCACCAACTGCCGATCTTCAAGCCTAAGATCTTAGCTATCAGAGATCACCACCACTTCATTGGCTTGGAATAACTCCAACAAAGAGCTACCACATTAGATATAAGCAGTTTGTGGAGTTATGGTCTTCAATGGGGTTCAATATGGGTATGCCGGATTACCTGTTGCACTAGGGGCAGTCTAATTGAGTCTATTGAATGCTAATATTATGCTTGCCATTAGAACGAATCAGAAATCACAAAACTGTTTCGTAATTCACAATTCCAAGCATGCTACTACATATCTACAGACCCGAGACATTGCATCTATGGGCTGTTCAGTGGCGTCTTACATCGGGGCATTTTCAAGTCATTGATTCCTCAAAGACCATGGATACAAGTTTCCCCAACTTTGCAGATCCTCCATTCGTGTTAGCGCACTTTATCTGCGGATCAGCGCCAAGAATGATAGCTTCCATCAGTAGCCCTTAGATGATCGCCGATCCAGCCTACATCACATCTCTAATACATGAATCCCCATTGGTGTGCTTATTCGAACATCATGCGCGCTCGGCCCTACAGTAGATCATGCGCCGTATGGTGAGCGTGCATAGGCGAAAGCTCTGCGGTTGGACTCACTTTGATGGTGAACAACTGTTCAAGTAGGCTATACCGTAGGCTACTGCAGCTCTGTAGATAGCGGGGTGGCGAGAACTACGCGTGCATGATGCTTTTTGAGCGGACTTGCTCCGGAAGCTGATATATCTGTGGTTGGTTAAATCACGATAAAGAAAAGCCCATATCTTTAACTTGCGCTACCTGGCCAGCATAGGAGGATCGAAAGGTATGAGAGGAAGTCGTTCTACCAACGACAAATCCCCGTGAGCTTCATATTCCCCCACGTTTGGGAGTTTAAATTATTTGGATCTCCATGTAGCATCAATATCTCTACTATTATGATAACGAAGTCTCGAACTCGTCTACCAGGCTTCCATGACATATGGGAAACATGGAAATAAACTTCACTGTAGAGAATCATCCTCTAAGAATTCTTTTCTACATATCCTTTGTATGGTTTCACGGCGCAAGTGAGAATAGATAGTCAGAAAAGCTCTAAACTTTCATTTCTGTAGATCTTAGTATAGACCGCGAATTCTGAGAATTAGTCCATTATTTTCAAGTTTATGATAGTTCTAGGAGAGGATGTCTCACGTAGTAGTCGCTCGAGGTTGGTAAAAAGGCCGAAAAGAGCGGCTCGCTCTTTTCCAAAAATGCCGCCACGGACTCTGACTAAAACCTGACACAGCAGTAGCAACGACACAGAAATAAATCTTCAAAACGATTGACGAGGGTAGTACGGAGAATTGAGATGCAATAAGCCGAACGAGCTTGAGGCCGTTTCTCACAGCACAGACTTGACGCGGCGGAAGTATAAGTGAGCTCTTTATCGATGCTGATTTTGAACGGCTTAACGTTAGACGGCTTACTACACCTTTCCGGGTCAAACAAGATTTCACCATGTCTTCTCCATTCTATGTTCCAGTCTCGCTCGATCATACCGCCCTTCTTCTCTCCGATGTACAATCTCAAATCCTCCGACGTTTCTCCCAGGAAGAGCAGACTGCTTATCTTGGCAAAGTCCTGAAACTTCTAAACTTCTTCCGCTCAGAGATCAAATCTCGTCATACCTCAACCAATCCAAACAATTCTCGCTCCCTCTACGACGATGTACCTCTGATCATTCATCATACACTACCCTTTAACATCAACTCGAATGCGTTCGTGTCACCGTATAACAAGCTTGCAAGCTGGGTAGCGAAGCTTGAAGCAAGCGGAGCCTTCGCCAACGCGCCCTCTGATCCCCATCGCCCTCACTATGGAGTTCCGGCCGAGCTGGTGCCGCCCGGTGGCTGGGGCGGAAAGGATGAGATCTTGCTTGGTAAACTACAGCCAAACTGTTTTGGGTCCTCAGACCTGCTGGCCTATCTACGGGCACGCGGGATCAGACACGTTGTACTAGTTGGTTTGACTACTATGGGGAGCATTTTGAGCAGTGCAAGGGCTGGTGCAGAGCTGGACTTTCATGTGATCTGTGTTGAAGATGGGATTATTGACGATGACCCTGAGGTACACGAGTTCATTATGAAGCGCATTCTACCTAAGTTTGTTGACGTTGTCACGGTAAAGGATATTGTGAGCCTTGGAAAAGAAAGGTCAAGTAGCTAATGGCATTCCCCAAACTAGCAGTATGGCTTCGATTCATAATAAATATTCTTATACTAGCAAATGTCCTAACAGTATTGATGCCCGCCATATCTATCATGAAACATATCTCATAAACTCCAAACCAAACTATGCATATCTATGCACCAACCGCGGTGCACTCGGCATCTGGGTGACACCTCTCGTATGCTCAAGAGCCGGTGCATTCGATCCGTCTCTAATATTTCCGCTCTGAAGTTGTGTTCCTTTCTGCCTTCTTCTCCTCTTCCGGATACAAGAGAATATCACGCAAAGCACCAAGGCCAGAATGACTCCTCCAACAGAAGCAGCAGTCGCAATAACAGCTGTTCTGTTCCTATCGAACCAGCTTCCTCCCGATCCTCCTCCTCCTCCTCTGCTACCTGAGTCTTCATCGTCGTCACAGTTTTGCACGTCAACGGGACATTGGCTTGAACTTCCGTCGCATGTCTCTTCGGGATCGCAAGAGGCTGTGCTTTCGCGGCAGACTAAACCGCTTGAAGCGACTCGGCATTCGTCAGTGCAGCATCCATCTGTGAGTGGATCGCACTCTGCGCCGCTCCGGAGTTGGCAGGTCGAAGGGTTGCAGCAGGAATCTGTAGGGCACCGGTCTTCACCACCGCAGTCGCACGACTCGCCTGGCTCGACGATACCATTGCCACATTGACTGTCATTAATATCGGGGACCTCGTCCTCACTAACGAGGCAACTCGTGTCAACATGCTCCTCGCCGATGCCTGTGCAGATGGTTCCGATGGTACATGGTGAGAACTCCTCCAAGCCGGGAGAACTTTGCGGGTTCATGATGTACTGGTTCCGAGCATCGCAAGTAGTCTCGCTTCGGGGACAGCAATCATCAGAAGGCGAGTATCCTGACGTCCCGCAATCACCTGATGTACAGTCGTGAGAAGCTCCAAGATTATGCGCCAGCTCATGCGCAAAGACTTGCCATTCCGAAGCAGTACGAACAACAACGTTCGCAGAGGCTGTACCGCCGCGACCCCATGATGATCCTCGTGATCGATTACACAAACTTCCAATCCAGGCGATGCCAACAGTGGAACCGCTTCGACAGGCGCTGAAAAGAGACCAGACAGCGTTATCATCGCGTAGTCTGCCCCTCCACTGTGTGAACAAGTTTAGGCGGTCGTTTATGTCGACGTTTGCTGTGCAGGGAAGGTTCCAGGGCATTGATCGTGGTGCGTCAGAAGGACAAGATGGGTCGCTTATGGTCAAATTCTGAATGGCTAGGGCGATGTTGAATGTGTCTTCGTAGACTTGAGATGCGACATTCACTTGCGAAATGATATTATCGCGAGCATCTTGCATGTTGTCGAATTCTGCTGTGTATGAGCAGTCGGCGGCGATGCCGATCAAAGCGACTCTTCGTGAGTTGGGGCATCCTTCTGTAGACCCAATCACATCTCTTGGGTCAAACCAATCGTTGACGTCTTGACGAGCTAATAGAGGATGATGTGTATCCTGACCATCGGAAATCTGACGGCGTCGATCATTGTATCTGTGGGCCTGACATGTCGGCTCATCTGAGGATGACCTTTGCGAAAGAGTTCCTTCGGTTTCATCCCTAGCTTGCTTCCATACTACCATTCGCTCAGATCTCTTTCTGAGTTGCCCGTCCTGAATTTGTCGCGCCTGGCGGTAATTCGAATCCAGCGAAATATGGTGATAAGTACCGTCATTTGTGAAAGTGCCCTCAATGACATGTCGGCCTTGGCGGTATCGCACCATTACTCGTGCCCATCCTGCTCTTCTTTGTGTCTGCTTCTCGATGTCATTCACAAAGGCTATACCTTTGTATAGCAACGGACGTTGACTCTGAATATCAGTGACGACACCATGATTGTCTGTGGAATTAATGTGCTGAACGGTAGTGAGACGCGACACAACATTTCTGGAAGGCTGCAAATTCAGTGTGATCCGTTGACGTTCATAGGGAACCTCGAATTCGACCTGGAATGAAGATGCCGAGTCGAGAGTATGTGGACTTTGAGAAAAGTCCAATTTCTCAATTGTTGATGATCGATCAATAGTATCTCTAGCGAGAGACAATGCTAAATGCACGTGTCAGTATTCCATCATCGCGGCACGAGCTATGACATACCTTGCACAGAAGAAAAAGAGCAGACCTGAGAAAAGATCAAGAAAAAGGTCAAGAGACTCATAGCTATCAGCTGTCCACGAATATTCACCGTCACAGACCCTTTGAAACAGACCTGCCAGAGTGGGATTTTGGAGAACCATATATGAAGATCTGACGTCGGATTTAGCAGTTTCAGAGCGGGATGGCCCCCATCTATGACACGGGGACTGTACGCGTTCTCTTGGCCAGTTAGCGAAGCCAAGACCTAGGTGCGTCTGGGCGGGTTCGGCTTCTTCCAAGGCAGCTGAGCCACTCTGGCCTCGTAATTAAGGTAGGTAGTGTGATTTTTCTTTTTCTTTGTTACACAGATTTCGGAGTGCGGGTTGTGCGAGGCACGAGGGTTCTTTTTTCACGGGTATCTCCATGGATATGAGTTTATGTGGGATGGGTTAAGTGGTACTGTCTCAGCCTTGTATTGCTCTGTTATACTGAAACTGTAGCTACTAACTGATGGCCATTCTGTAACTCTTTGGCATTCCATGATGTTTGATTTTACTGTTATTGACGATACCCTGATAGTCTCAGTTACATCCTCATATTAAGCTTAAATGTTTGTGTGCGGGAAGCCCGGGCTCCGGACCCCGCCATGGGGAGCATGACATCGGAGATGCTGACAAGGGCGACGCCTCCTAAATCCGAAAGGCGAGAACCTTATCCACTCACGGAGTTTCAATGACGCCTGAGCTGACGTATGCCATCTTGGCATTCAAATTGTCAGCATCACAAATTAAGGCCGCGTGGGCATCTCAGAAGCCACTTTCTCTACTGGAATTAAGTCTCAGAGGAATTTAAGCTTAATCTCGGATTATTTCTTGTTTCATTGGTGATTCAAATGGTCATCTCGACAGAAGGCTGAGGGGCAGCCAAGCCACTGGATCAAATAAACGTGTCTATTCAACGACAATGCAGCATAAAAGCATGGATAAAGAATTAAAAGAAACAGCGGTGAAACCGGCAGAGAGGCAGCCAAGTACCCCCGTAACATTCATCCTACGGCAGTAGCATCATATGCAAGCTGCTGACGCGCTAAATTCTGCATGCTCAAAGAAGCGTTAGAGTGTAGGCTTAGAAACGGCAGCGCCCGGATGCGGGAGGGTCTCTGCATCGAAGAATGCACCGAAGAAATCCACAAAACTCTATGACGCCGATGAAGTGAAGTTAAGTGAAGTGCCTATGATCCGCGGCTGGGTATTCATGTACAAAAAGAATCCTTCGATGGCAACTTGCACTGCCTGACTGGACAATCGTCAAATAAGATATGGTCTACTGCGCTTGGCATGAATTCGTCGTCATTTTCTGGTGGGAGATGTCTCGGCGGTCTGAGCGGCCAAGGGCGCTTTGTGTCATCAGCTTTCTTTTTGCAAGCACGATATGGTAAGGGTCTCGGATACTCGGATGTAGAATCGCATCATTACTTGAGAAATCCATGAATCCTCTTTGCTCAGTACCAATCATCATTGCAGTCAGACATGGCATCGTCAGACTTATCTCGGCCGAGACCATGAGCGATGGACCAGTCACAATATAGATAAAACTCCACTCCATGTCCTCTTATCAGATAAGATAAGACGTTCAGTCAAACAATCTACCCTACATATTCATTGAAATCAACTAAGTTAAGTGCCCGATAATGCAGCATCACTGACGTCGACCACTAGCTCATCGACTAAATAATGTACTTTACAGTGCACTCAGCCAGAATACGTTCCAAGTATTACTTGACACAGGTTTGCTTATAAATATTGAATGGGATATGATTGTCTCCAACTCACTTACAAGCCTCATACAAATTGCTTCCCGAAAGCTCAAGGTGAAATGAGAACCTGTGACAGAGGGCTGCTAATCTTGGCTGCCTTCTCAAACGCCTCCGCAAACTTCTCCATCGGAAAGTTACCAACAGTCTGTACTGCATCAAGCTTCAAATACCCCGCCTCTACCAGCTTGATCATATTGCGCATGTCATCCTTCGTATACATCCACTTCCCCTTGACCGTAATATCATTGATCACGATGAACATAGCCGGCAGTTTCAGTTCGTGATGCGCGCCCATCAAGCTCACTCGTCCACCGCGACGAAGCGACATGATACAGCTCTTGAAGTGAGTGCTATTGATAGCTTTGCCGGGAGAGATGTCGAAGAAAGCATCCGCCGGACCATCCTTGGTCAGCTCTTTGACGTCATCCTCAACGTTTCCAGTGTTTAGAACTGTTCTGACTCGCTCAGGGTCCAAATCCTTCACCTTATTCAGCGTTTCCTGGTTGCGACCCACAGCGATAACCTGAGCCCCCATGGCCAGAGCAACGAGAACAGCAGCGCTTCCGAAAGTTCCCGCAGCAGGGCTAATGATGACCTTCTCGCCAGCTCTGACAGTTATATCTTGAAGTCCTCCAAATGGAACTGAGATGGTCCACAGATAGGCCAAATCTTCCATTGAGTATCCGAGACACCCTTCAGTAAGGTTGCCGGTGAGCCGCTTCTCGTCTAATGGGAAGCAATTCTCCAGAGGAACCTTTGCGTACTCTGCATAAGTGCCGTCTCGCCATTCGCCCTCCATGAGCTTATTACTTGGAGTGCTAAAACCTTTGGACAGACCATGGAGGATAAGGGCGTCGGGGTTGTCTCGCCCCTGGATAAAGCTGTCGAAAAAGACCAACTGTCCAGGGCTAAGAGAAGTTGCATCTGGGCCAACGGCGGCAACGCGACCGATGGCACTAGAACCTATGACGAAAGGCTCAGGATAGGGGTAAGGTTTTTGACCACTGTAAACTCGGTCTGCATATGTCAAGACGCCAGCTGACAGGACGCGGATCACAGCACTTCCGGGACATGCCTGAGGAGTATCTTGGGTTACCACTGAGATGTCATAGGGATCTCTGGTGGAATGAAGGATGAGTGCTCGATGGGTCTTGGGAAGTGCTGCGGTTGAAGTTGCCATGATGACCAGGATTGTTGTTAAGTTGGTTGATATAATGTGATTGGTTCTGTGTTCAGAAGGATCTCTTGTTTTACTTGTTCGCGCGGGGCATAACCTTATATACATTTTCTCTCTGTTCCTTGAACATGGTCATCCATATAGTCAACACCTGCTAAGTTCCTATTCTCAGCCATCTCAGTCGCTGGAAAGGACGGCCAGACCAGAAAGAATCACATGTTATCTGCCAATCAGATATGCCTCAGCCGGGCCCGGGTTTAAAATTATTCTACCGCCCGTCACTCGATACACGATTGTCCCCGGGGCATCCGGACTTAACAGCCTTTTAAGCCCGGCATCCTATAGCGCATAAGTTCTGTGTGCTCTTGCATCCGGATGCCACTCCAGTTCTCTGTTAATATCTTCAATTGGTGGTGGTAAAATGGCCTCTAAAGCATCCTCGATTAATGCCGGGCCCGGGCGGCACCAAATCCGCTCGTGCAACAGCTGCAAAAGTAAGAAGACGCGGTGCGACAAGAACACACCATGTTCGTCATGCGCTTCTTTGGGGAGAACATGCATTTACCCGCCAACTGGACCGCGCATTAGGCGAACGAAGAAAACAATTCTGGCTGACATGGCCGGTCGCATTGCGAGTTTAGAGCGTAGCCTTGCCGAAGTGACTACTACACATGGGAATCTGTCCTGTAACAGCATCGAACCAAGAACGATTGTGTATGAGCAAGACTCGCGCAAAGACTTTCTTTCTCATAAGGGCTCTACCAGCCAGTATCGTAACGAAATACTGGTGACCCGAGTCGTTAGTGAAGTGAGTTCTACTCGTACTGGATAATGATCGTGATGCTGACAGGTACCAGGACGAAAGCATTGCAACAGCTCTTGCGACATCGCAGCACGAGTCAAGAGCACTTCTAAGCTCTCCCTTTGACCTAATGGGAATCATGTCCTCTCCCTGCTATGCCCAGCACCCTTCTACATTTCACCCTAGCAAAGCTACTGCCATCGAGCTTTGGAATATCTACCTGAACAACGTTGAGATTATCCTCGGACTGAAGTTGACACACATCCCTACTGATGAAGTCAGGGTTTATCCAACTATAGCTGACCCTGCCCGTGCAAAGTTTGATGACCTTGCATTTTGCTATAGTATCTACTTTGCAGCGGCTGTGGCACTCGAAGATTCGGCATCGTTCTTGCTGGATAAGTCCACTGAGCTTCAGCGCTTCAAAATGGGAATCGAGCAGGCCTTTGCTCATGGTGATTTCTTTAATCGGCCAACATTGACTGGTCTGCGAGCTTTAGCTATATACCTCGTGAGTGTACCCTACCACTGTCGCCGTGTGTCTGGCCTAATTATCTGGAACCAAGTCAGCAATCCGCGTTCATAATCGAGGGAAGTCTGTTTGGATTCTCAACGGTCTGGTCATCCGGGTCGCTCAATCTCTTGGACTCCATAAAGACGGGACCCAGCTTGGATTGCCACCTTTTGAGTCGGAACTCCGTCGAAGACTTTGGTGGCATATCATTACCAGAGATAGTCGGTCTGGGGAAGACTTTGGTTTGGAGGACCCCAATGACCTGATACTGACATCAGATGTCAAACTACCCATGAATATCAATGATGCGGACATCTTTCCTGAAATGGAGGAGATACCAGTTGAGCGGACCGAATGGACCAGCATGACCTTTTCGTTGATCAATGTTGACTTAGCTAAGGCTATGGAAAATCTCAAAGCCGGTCACCCCTCAACATCAACGCTCAGCAAAGAAGGAAGGGACAAAATAATCCAAGACGTACATACTAGAGTCAAGACAAGACTCGAGAAGTGCAACCCGATAACGCCGCACCAACGACTTACGGTCCACTGCGCAAACTATCTTCTACGGAAGCTCGACTTTGTCACAAATCAACAATGGCTCTTATCACAGAAGAGGGAGGTCAGTGACTCCGTACTAAAAGAAGAAACACTTGTCGCTGCGTTGGACATCCTGGAAGCGAGAACAGCTGGCGATGATCCTTTTCTAGCGCAGTTCTCATGGGCTAAGAAGGTTCATCCGCAGTACCATGTGACATTGTATGTTCTGTGGTATTTGTGCACCAAGCCGCAAAGTCCGCAAGTCGAACGCGCATGGCGGGCCATAGATAGAATATTCGAGCAGGAGATGGCCTTTGATTTCATTGGCTGTACTGGAGCTAAACCAGCTGTCTTGAGGGCGTTGAGGACGAAAGCCGAAACACTGCGGAAGAATCTGGATGCGCCAACTGCTAGGGCTGTATGTAGCCTAGAGCCTGCTACATCAACTGAGCTAGAACATAGTGAGGGCCCTTTGAAATTCATCGAGGGCTTCAATTTCGATGAAGAAGCTTTTGAAGATGGAGTTCCATGGTCGTCGTGGACTTTGCTTCTCCAGGAACTTCAAGCGGATCAGCCGTTATTTCAATAAGCTCACAGGTATTTTTGTTCTTACCTACGAGCCGCATCGCTATGGCGGACACACGAAGTAAGAAAATACAAGACTTTAGAAGACGGTATTAGAATAAACTTAGTAAAGAATCCCTAAGCTTAGGCTAGATGACCTAAATCTTGTTACTACTTAGAAATTAAGGCCTTGAGTTTTCTTCTCCCCAAAAGTAGGTACTAAAATAATAATTACTTGAACATGCAGCACCAGAGATAGCATCACAGTGTGAGTGACAACAATAAGCTCATTTCGGACTGTGGTCGTGACGGCGTTGCAGAGCCACTTCCTTAAATCCGAATTCCGTAAACCCGACCTCTTAGCTTATAAGGCGATGAACATTGGATGCACCCGGATTTTGAACAGATGTACCTGTGTGAGTCTATATGTCAGAAAAGATGACAATTATCCTAGTCACTGGTGCAAACCGCGGGATTGGGTATGCGATTGTGCAAGCCATCGCTTCCCGCCTCCCTTCATCCACCATCGTGCTTGGGTGTCGCCGAAAGGATTCAGCACAAGAAGCGATTGAATCACTAATTGATAGTGGAGTCAAGAGTAATCTTGGTTATGTTGAGTTGGATATCGAAAATGACGCTTCTATTGAAGCAGCAGTGGTATCTCTGGAGCAAGAATATGGGAAACTAGATGGTATGTGTTTTGAGCATTGGCTAAAACTGAGAGCTGACCATGACAGTTCTTATCAACAACGCTGGCAAAGTTGAGCGAAGATCATCAGATAACCTGGAGGATATTCGAGCTGCAGCCAATTCTTGCTATAACAACCTTATTACCAGCAACGCAGTTGTTACTCAGGCCTTTAGCAAACTGCTGAGAAAGAGCTCTGAGCCGAGGGTCATCATGATTTCGAGTGCTCGCGGCAGCATGACCAGAACAAACAACAAAGAGGTTCGTTACCCAAAAGACATCATGTTCAAACGCTCATCTTTGCTAGCTCCCTCCTGTTGCCAACATCGACTACTGCGTCTCTAAAGCCGGTTTGAATATGCTCATGTTGCACTTGCAAGCCGCTGAGATTCACAGTAAGAATGAACCTAGGATAAAATTCTGGGCTGTGAGTCCAGGACACTGCAAGACGGCTTTTAACAGCTACAAGGGCAGGAAGGATCCCTTGGAAGGGGCCGAGGCAGTGGTGAGGTTGCTTGAATCGGCCACTGGGGACATTGAACCTGGGACGTTTTGGGAGTATGAGAATGGTATCTTTCAGCAAGTTGCTTGGTAATTTGACTTGGGATTTTGATTGAAGAATATCAATACTCAAGTCTAGCTATCTCTTTCCAAGTCATCAAGAAGGCTCCAAACTGTTAAGGAACCCAATGAGCCAATCACCTCCGAATTTCACGTCGATCTCATGAGCACGCCTAGTCTTCATCGCTTCAACTGCTTCAACGCAAATGTTCTCCAGTACTTCCGTCTTCCGCGAGGGCAACTCCTTAGCAACTTCTCCAAACCATGCGAGAGCCCTCTCGATAAGATTGCTATCCCGCTCGAAGTCCGCGTGCTGGAGGTCATGTAGGTTGTTGGCAGTCAGAAGTACCATTGAAGAAATGTAGGTACAAGTCGAGACCCTATTCATATTAGTGCTGGTTAGGTGTCATCGGGTTGGTGGGAAGCCTTACCATTTCAACCAGCAATATCTTGGCACAACGTACTCGAACAGGATCATGAAGTCTCGTGCTTGTCCTACCAATGAGTTCCAATCGCTTGGTAGTTGTGATGTGCCCACTCCTCTGCCATGATCACGCAAAACACCGACCCATTGCTCATCCCAAGCATGTGCCCTCGTTATTAACATCAACGATAGAAGACTATTTGTATGAAGAATGCAGAAGAAGGCACCGATTGAGGGGTTATTACTCGTAGTTGTAATGACATCAGCAGCGCCGAAGTCTGATGGCACTGAGGCTTTCCAGTTGTTTAGTGCGAGCACGATATTCTCTCTTTTCAACCTTCGTTCTTCAGGTGTCCGTTTCCAGGCGCGAGTTGAATAGAGGTGGCCGTAGATGTCACCCTGGATACTAGCAAGCTGCACTCGAGCGAGGAAATAGTCCATAGTGGTGCTACCGTCAACGGTCGTGACTATACCAGCGCTAGAGTCACCGTTGGTAACCGTACTTAATGATATAGGGAAGTCAAGATCGATGTCCTCGTCGTTTTGGATGGATGGCTGTTGGGCGCGGAGACTGAGATCCTTATCAACGATGTATGCTAGCCAGAAGACGCGAGCATGCTGTTGTCTTTCAACGGGATCAAGATGTGCGGAATATGCACGGTTATGTAGACCGATCTTGTGTATGAGACGCATCGCTGTTGAGATCAAGACCAAGGCCGGCGTAGAGTCGTGTCCAGTTTGCAGCAGCATAGCCATGCCAATTAGCGTCTGAATGTTGATGAGCTGAGTCTGACTGAGCGTTATGGCCCACAGAACCGATTGGGCGTTGCTCAGATAGCTTTCTGTAGTGCCATACGGAGTCCCAGCATCATTGCTCTCGGGCATCTGCTGCAGTGCCAAGGCTAGCACGACATTGATCGCGGCCCAGACGACAGGGTCGCGCTGTTTCGGCTCGAGAGCGTACGTCTCGCCAACGAGCCGTAGAAGAGTGTCGGAATGAAAGAGGGGCAATAACGAGTTGACAGTATTTAGATAGACGCCAATCATGTGCATCGTCTGCTGTAGGGGCGGTAGTTTAAGAGAGTGGCGTATCTTTCTGACTTGAGCGAGGTCATCTTGGAAGTCTGCCTGGGGCGGCGCTGCGGACGCAACAGATGCGCTCTCTATTGCTTGTTTGTACTGGGCCTACAGTTTGACATCAGCCCCTGTGCGCCAAAAAAAAATAAAAATTCTGTCATATACTACCAGTTGCTGTTGTAGCTCTTGCATTTGCGCTTGGAGGCTCCGGATTTCATCCTCTTTCTGAGGTTCATCATCTTGCAGAGCTTTAGGTTTCCACTTCCTGCTACGAGCAGTGTGTGTACAATTCGTCTTGTAATTGACACAATTTGAGCATTTGGGCTGCAGGCCATCACACTTGATCTTTCGTGTATAACAGAGGTCGCACGCCTGATCGCCAATTAGCAAGTCGTATGTATATGCGGATGAACATTACTTTTCTTGGTCGGTTGATCGGTTGCATATTGAGCTTTTGGTAGCGAGCATTAGCTGCAAATGGTTTGAAGTGATGACAATGCTTCCATGGAGGGAGGTTATAGTGGTTCAGCTGCTTCCGCGGAAGCGGAGTTGGCTGACAAACCGCATATTTCTAAGAATTAGCTTTCCAACGACTCCATTCTTTCCGCGACTATGCCCTTTTCGGCTTCCATGGAGGTTTCATTCCCCATCATCTTCTGCCTTGGTCATGATAGAGCTGATGTGTAATGACTTCCATGGAGGAGGCTGAATGATTCAACCGGCGGGTAAGCGATCCATGGCAAAGAAAAAACTCCAGCCGGAACTGGCATTCCTATAAAATCCCCGAGTTACCATTCCATTGAGCATCGTCACAACTACTTCGAATAGACTCACTGCAAGCAAGATTCTTCAAGAACAACCATGGATAACTTTATCTCTTTCACTAAAACCTACCATAACAAGCCATACCCCTCAATTGACCCAACTCGCCCGGAGCTCAGTGCAGCCGGTAAATTTGTCGCCATCACTGGTGGCGGGACAGGTATTGGCAGGTCAATTGCCATCGCCTTTGCACAAGCCGGAGCATCAACCATTGCTATTCTCGGGAGACGTCTCGGTAGACTTGAGGGAGCTGCAGCCGAGATCGCAGAGGCCAGCGGAGGCAAAACAAACGTCATTTTTGAGGCCGTCGACATCAGTCAGCGGAGCAAATTAGATGCTGCGGTTGCAAACCTAGTCAAGAAGGCGAATGGCGCCAAGATTGATATCCTCATCAGCAACGCCGGCGTTTCTCCCGATGTAGGAGCAGTCGTTGGTTTCGATGAAGCCGAGTTTCGTCAGGGCATTGAGCTCAACATCATCGGCGCCTTCAACACCCTCCAGTCCTTCGGGCCATTCCTGACCAGCAATGCCCACGTCTTCAATACATCAACCGGATTGGTGCATCTGAGGCCGATCGCTCAAGGTTGGGCGTATACTGCCGTCAAAGCTGCCGTCTTCAAGATGTTTGAGTATCTGCAGGACGATAATCCTGAGTGGCACGTTGTTCAGATTCAGCCCGGCGTCATTCGTACTGAGCTGAATGAGAGGTTTGACATTGTTGGGCAGGATGATCATAAGTCACCTTGAACCTTCCTGTATCACTAGCTGATTGATTATATAGCCGCGCTTGCGGCTCAGTTCTATGTTTGGCTTGCGTCGCCAGAGGCGGAGTTTCTGAAGGGCAAGTTTGTTTGGGCGAATTGGGATGTCGATGAGCTAAAGGCTCGCGCTGATGAGATAAAGAACTCTCTTCTCTTCAAGATTATTCTCAACGGTGTACCCATGTGAGGGACAGGCATGTCACATGTCCCTGCCTTGCTGGTGGCCAGTCTCAAATTTCATTAGGCCAAAGACAATCAGTGTTATTCTTCGCATAAAATTACACAATCGCGAAATTGAATCAATATCTATTCTTTGTATATTTTATGTCAGGGTATCAATCTATATAAGTAAGGGCTATCTGAAACTCTTCCAGGTATTGATTAGCGAGCTTCGGCTTTTGCCATGAAGCTTGCACGACCCGTTGACTCGTCGAAGACATTATAACCGATATCAGCAGCATTCGGTGGCGTATAGACTAAGAAATGTCAGTTAGCAATCGACTGCGAAATGATCGAAGATTTGGAACTTACTGTGCAAAGAGACAGCCACTTGGGTAGGGTGAGGGTTATGCACTCGGTGAAGACCAATGTCGTCTGAGATGTATGTGACTTGATCGGCTTGATGGGTATTGGCGCTCTTGATTGTTAGAGGACGCTCCTCACAGCCCTTCTCGGGCATGTTGTAGATGGTTTCTGTCAATTCGCCTGCCAGCACTTTGAGGATACAGTGGGCATTGGCGTGGTCGTGGATTGGTGATCCCTTTCCGGGGTTCCAGACTAATAAGAGCTTTGTGGAAGTTAGCATTGCAGACAGATGTTGATCTAGAATACTTACAATATTGGCCTTGTGATTGATGTTGACAATCGCATTGCGAGTGTAGTTCTTCTCTGGGCAGTTGTGATAATAGCGTGCCCAGTCGTTAGGGTTTGATGTGTATTTCTTGGCTAAGGAAATGAGGTAGTCCTCGTCGATGTCGTCACAGCCAATACCACCCTCCTCACCCAGATGTGCTTTCACGTCCCGGACGAAGTCGTCGAGCGAGTAAGTTTCTGGCTCTTGAAACTCTTTGTAAGAAGTGAAGGATTGGTGGGACGATTGACACGGTGTAAGTGGCAGAGGGGCAAATCTTGTTGATACTGCAGCCATTGTGATGGATTTCTAGTGTTTCGTATGAAATGAGTAGATCAGATAATATTCTTGGGTCTTGAGGTGCAGATGTGTATTTGTTTGTTGTAAATTGTTTAATTACAGTCCGGTTTGGACAATGTTATCAAGGTGCTATCTATAATAGAGCCGCATCTTCAATCGCCGAGCCGTCAGTCGAGTGTCCATTGTTTACAAGTACCTTCGGGGATTCAAGCGCTGCCATGATTGGTCGACACCCAAGAGTTGAGATAACGGAAATGTCCGCCTGTATCTTGTTCGGCGATTGAAGGCCATGGACCAAAATAGAAACATCAGGATCGCCCGTTGAGCCAAGCCACCTTGGGAAGCAACAAAACCAATGTCCATTGTCCGTTGCAGATGCAATAGTCGAGACTTCAAAGGCCTGTTCAATTTGACTTGTGTATGAGAACAATGCAGAATGATGAATAGGAAAGAGAATAATCAACAATTGGATTCTCGGCTTTGGGATTGTCGACATGTGGATATCTTCGGCTTATCGGTTGTTATCGACTGGCCAAGACGTGGCCAGATGTCAGCTTATCAGAGCATTGACCACTCACAAATACGAGTCAGATCATTCTGTCTCCACTCAACATTCCTCAACTTCGTGTTTGCTTCTACCATTGAGATAGCATGATACATATGCACATTCATTCATTCAATTATTTCACTATCCAATCTCATTCTGACCGCTGAAGATAAGATCATATGCTTGGATTAATCTAACGATCCTCCCTGAGGCTCACGCCGTGGTTGCGCAATCTGTCCTGATCAAACCCTGCATATCATTCAATCGCCGACTCACCCGAATCCACCTCCTTCTGATATCCCATCCTTACCGACTCACCGCAGATCATCATGACAGTCTCAACAAACGGATCAGTCAAATCAACAGGCATAGCAAGTCTCGCTTGCGTCGTCTGCAGAAAGCAGCATCTCAAGTGCGATGCGGGGAAACCCTCGTGTTCGCGTTGCAAAGAGACGGAGCAAGTATGCTACTATGAACCATCGCGGCGTGGTGCACGTCGCAAGAAGCATCGTTCGCCAGCTGAGGAACTTCAGCAGAGGAGTAGACAGCCCGTGATGCAAGCTTCTCAGGGCGATCAGCAATCTTCATATGTGGATTGCGTAACTGTTAATCCCATTAGTTTGCCTATTACACCGACGTCGTCTTCCCAGGAATTACCGTCATCTGGAATAAGCCAGAGTACAGCTACGAGCAATGACTTGGTTGGAAGTGTCACCCGGCACACCCGACAGTCACTTCGGGACGAAAATGTACAAACGCAACGACGGATTAGCGACGACCAAACCCCTAGTCAACAACCTCAACCCCAAAATGACAATGTCATGTCATATCTAACCCACCTTGACCCTAACATCATCACACAAACCTTTGGCAGCAATAGCTTGGGAAGTCTCAACACTCCCGTGCAGCCTTGTTCAGATGGAGACCGTCTTCTTCGACTCTACTACGAGAACTTTCACAATGCCCATCCATTTCTCGTTCCAAGTTCGGTGTTCACGTCGCGGAATTATCCTCCATATTTGCGGCGCATGGTTGAGTTTGCAGGTTCTCATTATGCTTCGTCTGGGCCTGACGCGCAACTACGCGCTGAAGTCGCGACTGATATGATGTCCGCCATTGAAACCTCTACTTACATGGTTCAGTCGCTCCTGATCTACTCTATTCTCCTGTTCTTCAGTCGCGATCTCGATACCGCGAACAGAACATTTGGCCAATGTACTCAAATGGCTATGGATCTGGGCATGCATCGCGAAGACTTTGCATCATCGAGACAACTCGACAATCCTATTGAGGCCGAGAGTTTGAGGAGAACTTGGTGGGAGATTTATGTCACCGACATCTCCATGGCGATTCCTCCCAAGACGATGATTCTGCGATGTAGTAGTACGCCGCCCAAGGTACTTCTGCCATGCGAGGAGGCCTTCTATAATGGTCGACTGGATATTCCTCCGTCGCATCACGTTCTTGAGTTCAAGAGGCGGGTCCTCTCGACCGGCGACGTTGCCTTCTCGTCGTTCAGCTACCGCATCGAAGCTGCGACGATTCTAGGACGTGTCTTACTTCTGAATCAGTTGAAGAACACAAGTCACGATCATACGCAGTCCATTGAAAATGCTCTTTTGAGCTGGTCCAACCACTTGCCCTCTGGAAAGCTAGAGATCGTTGACTCGTATGGTAACATCGATGAGATGATGTTTCAGGCACATATGATCATCGCCTTGGCCAGCATGCTATTACATCTCCCGCGAAGTAATCTCTACCCACTTCTAGCAGATATCAAGGACCCCTTCCTCCCTTTTGGCCAGAACCATCCTCTTTCATCATCAACAAGTCTTATCCAAGGTATCAAAGCAACCGATGCTTCAAGAAGGATATCAGATTGCATATCGCTCTGCCCTAATGTCCCAAAACATACACCGTTCGTCATTCCAGCGCTGGCACTATGCGGCTTCATCCAAATCGCAACATCTCAAGGCCATCCCGACGAATGCTTTGAGCACCACTACAACCGCGTCACCCTCGTTCTCGGATGTCTCAAGAGCGCCCGGCGCATGTGGCGCATGGCAGAAGCAGAATACGACCGTCTTCGCTGCTGCGCTTCCGAACTCATCGCCGACGCCATGGATAGGATGAATGCACTGCCTTTATCGCAGACGATACCCAACTCATCTTCTTCAATGCCTACAACATCTGACCAGGGAGGTGATCTAACTTTAGTGTCGCCGGCGCGAGGGAACGCAGACTCGGGATTACCAAGATTTGATCCTCTATTTCTGGATCCTGTTTGTTATGATTATTCGTTGTTTAGCGCTTTGCCCGACTTTCATAGCTCTTAGATTGCGGTTTAATGTTTGGAAAAGTGGAAAAAGGATACCCTGCAAGGCGAAATTGACTCTACTCATTTTTGGCGCACCGATGTGCGATCTTTTCTCAATAAATAATTCCGGAATGAATGCTTCAGAAAATGCCTTCTGATTGATCATCATGCAGCTCCCAAATTTTCAAGGTCATTTCATTGGTGGCAGGGTACACCTAATAGTGCTAAGCGCCAGAAGGCATTTTGTCAGGCGTATTCACAGCCTCACTACAGCCCATCGTATTTTGACCTCGAAATTTTCCCGCAAGGCTCTTCTTTTCTTTTCGTGTTGCATAAAACAATTTAACGGGCATCAACTCATCGCATAGTCCTTCAATACTAGTCTTGCTTCCTAGTGCTTCATGAACCATCTTCGCCAATATGTCCACTCGAGACCTGTATCAAACCCCGCTCAATACCTCGAAACCCGAGATAAGGCTACTGGAGATAGTTGAGGACAAAGATGTCGTCTCCTGTAAATTGCACACGGTCACTTTCAGCAAAGAACTACGCTTTGCGGCGCTATCCTACGTATGGGGAAGCGCAGCTGACAGGGTCAACATTAACATCGACGGCATTGAAGTTCCCGTTTCCGAAAGTCTCGCCCGCGCCTTGAAGGAAGTTCGAGGCTATTGGAGATATGAATTTCCCGACAGAGATCAATCCAAGTTCAGAATCTGGGTCGACGCTGTTTGTATCAACCAAGCCGATGCTGCAGAACGAACTGAGCAAGTCAAGCTCATGCGCGACATCTACTCATCAGCTGATCTTGTACTCGGATGGCTAGGTGCTGATGAGAGCGATAAGATCTTGAGAGCTGTCACAACCATAATGGTCTTAAACAAAGCCTTCAGGACAGCAAAGTGGGATGTTGATAAGCTGATGGATCTGGAGTGGCTGAGAACTTGTGGTCTTACAAAAGAACCCGAATGTGACAGGTTCTGGGCATCGCTTGATGATCTAGCCCTACTTCCATACTGGCGACGCGTCTGGATCTTGCAGGAGAACGTCCTAGCCTCAACATTGTTCTACATTGCCCCGCGAGTTTGTATCGAGTACAGCTCTCTCATGAACGCGTGCCACATGTTCGAGATCCTTTCGATGAAGCTCAATGAGAAACAAGTTACGAAACCAAACTTTGTCCCAAGCCATATTTGGATGAAGTTCTGCCCACCCAGAGGTACCGGTTTTATCCAACTACGAAACATTCTCCGCTTTGATATCGCCAAGACGATGTATAAGGAAAGACTTACAGAGAGCCAAGAAGAGCAACAACGGACGGCGGTTCAACTTTCGGTCTTTGGTGGCACTCTTGAAGCTACGGATCCGAAAGATCACATCTATGGCCTGCTGGGTCTCAGCTCATTGCCCCTCAGCCCAGACTACACCAAGAGCGTCAGGGATGTGTACGTGGACTACTGCAAGGCAGTACTCGACGTAGTCGGGAGCAGCGACAAGAGAGTATTGCAATTTCTACGAGATGCTGGCTCTGGTGTTTTCCAGGATCCTCTTGGGTTGCCATCATGGGCACCGCAATTTCCATCAAGAGCAACTGATAACCCGACCCTCATATTTGATGGAGAGTTTAACCTTGCTCGCGTCGTCCCTGGCATTCCACGGCCAACTATCTCGGATGCCAAATTACATTTATCTGGCGTGAAATTGCAAACGCTGAAGAGAGTCGGGGGAAACCCAGAGATCCTGAATCTCCAAAAAGGAGGTAGTCTTGCTGATTGGATACAAGACTACATCAGTCGTATTCCATTATATCCAACCAAGATCCCCTCAATCTGGGCACTATTCCTAGTTGTTGCAAGGATGCAGAAACTGGCACTGGATACACCGAGCATGTTGCTACTGCTGAACTTCACGAAGCGGCTGGACCTCCAAATTCCGGAGAGCGATCGGCCACGAGGTGTTGCGAAATACTTCCAGACACCTGAAGCTGGCGGTCTGTCTGTAATGATAATTCAGGATGGAGGAAACAACCCTGAGATGATGGCGTGCATTTCGCCATTTTTAGGCGGGCCTGATGAACTGAAGGCTAGGATGTTTGACGTTGATGCTCAGCAGGTGTTTATGATGAAGCGAAATTACCATACTCGATTGTTTGAGACTGACGCTGGATATCTGGGAATGGGGCCACAGAACTGCAAGGTTGGAGATGTCATCTGCATTGTGGATGGGTACGAGGATCTTGTTCTGTTGCGGAAGCGGGGAGATGATTATGAATATGTGGGACCTTGCATGGCTTATGGAATCACGGATATGTATATCAAGAGGAAGGTTGACGATGGAGAGGTGGCTATTGAGACGTTTCATCTAGTGTAGGTAGGTTGAGGTCATTCTGTACTATCAGTAGTCGGGAGCTATCCACTGCAGCTTTAGCGTGAAGCTTTGTGTATCTTTATATACACTAACCCGCCGTTCTCTACCACAACCCACTACAGCAGGCTCTAGCCTGTTATCTTCCGTAGTATAGTGGTCAGTATGCAAGCTTGTCACGCTTGAGACCCGGGTTCAATTCCCGGCGGGAGAGATTCAGCCATCTGCGACACGCAGATCATTCTTTTTGCGACTTTTCTAAATTTTTATCCTGAATTTGTTTTTCCTTCCCGCCTAAGTATACGCTTTGAATATGATGCAACCGTGCTTGCCCTTACATTTTTGCCAACATGAGGGCTCTAGTTTGACACTCTCTATCTCCAGAAGCAAGCCTGGTTATGGCATCCCACAATATTATTTGTCCTTCATTGCCATGACCAGTCTGCTCTGACACGGTATATAAAAGCTTTGCAGCCATTGCATAGCCTTGAGTAGCTAAGCACCACTGCGGTTGGTCAAGCCCAACTAACTCCGCTCGTTCGACCATTTCAGAGGCAAGATCCCAGGTCAACATCTGGTTCTTAGCATTATAGTACGCGGCGTAAATGCTACCATGAAGAATCTCAATGGCTCTGGTCCCTGTCCTCGTGAAAGAGTTCTCAGCCTCCTGCAGTACATTCTCATAACGAGAAGTAAGGGCACTTGCATGCAACTCTTGGCCATCGAATCTTTTAAGATACTTAGACCACATTGAAAGCACAACGGCGTTTCCGAACTCAACGCGGCGTTCGAGAGAGCGAATTGTTCCCAGGTACCCAACTCGCAGGATCTCCAAGCGTTCTTCGGCCGGTGTCTGGCGTAGGACTTTCAGTAAGTTTGGAATCGGATGTCCACTGGGATAGCGTCGTTGTGCCAGGAATCGAAGGAGGTCCAAGAAGTACTCAAGGAGGGCAAAGTTGTTATGAAGCTGTCCAGTTTGGTGGAGTCTGATACAAATCGGCCATAATACTATGATCATTCCACAATCGTTGCTTCCAAACACACCCTTCAATCTTTCACATAAGATGTTGAAGGTTTGCCGGCTCTCTTCATATTGCCCATCCTCTAGGAAGGTAGTGACTCCAAAGCACTCATCACTTATTTGCTGCCATACTGGCGAGTGATCAGGGACTCCCAAAGGGACAATGATATCGAACAAGTTTGAGGAGAAGTTAAAGGTATCAAACAAGCCGTATACAAAGACCTCTGAAAAGCTCATGATGGATCGTTGCTTGGTGACTCCGTCGGATAAATGTGCATCCGCAGATGGATGCGGCTGAAGTAAACGCAAGCCAGATCGCGAGGGGATGTCGTCCACAAGGCGTCTGGGTCGCGTTCGGGGAGCATTAACTGTTGAAATAGCCATTTGTGAATCGTTCTCCCTCCTATTCTTGTTGAAGCTCGAACCCCATTTCTTGAAATGATTGGTGTACATTTTCTGCCTGTGTTGATTTAGTCATAGAACTTCCTATTTATTGGTCATGATACTGACGTTGCATCAAATCCAAAGCGATTCTTCATCTCACATATGAGGGCTTTTAAAGGCTGCCCTTGGGTGATGTAGATCTTATAGATGTCGTCCCTCTTCTCTTCCCACTCCTCAGAACTCGGGCCTTGAGTAGTCTGCTTTGACTCTCTATTTTCGATCAATGCTGTTGCGCTTGTTGGATCCATGATTGAGCGCTGTAAGGGTGCTTCTTAGAACTTCTACTCATCTGAGGTGAGGGGGGAATCGAAAATCAAAGACTAACAAGGAGCCTTAAAGATATCGAAAATTTATGCGCTGAAATCCAGATAAATCATTATTGGCCTGCTTAAATTGCCTTGCACTATGCACTGCTGCCCATTTGTTGTCCAGCCGAGTCATGTGTATCTGAACTCTCACACCTATTGGTCTGTCTATATTTCCATGCATTTAGTGGCGCTGGCTATTACTTGCTTATAGGCCACCTCAAGTCGCATTGCGCCGTGATAAGCAGTGTAACAAAAGCGCTTGGCGACATAAGCAGCCACCATACAAAGCGCTGGCATTCACTGGGTATCTCAATCGGCGGTTTGAGTCGTACCTTTGAGCCTCCAACACATTTCTCGTATTGATGAAGAAACATGCTTGTTCTGGGCCCCTGACTCTGCCCACTAGCCCTTCATGCATGATTTGCTGTGACCTATACAGCCTCCGATTTGAGTATTAGCTAATTAGGTCTCTGTTCAAGACCTTCTCGAACTATTTATTCATCTGGGTTCCCCTCACAATATTACCCAGTCTTCAAAATCTCAACATATCATTCACTGCTATATCCTAAATCATGAGCCAACTTGAAATTCGATCTTCCCATGATGACATCCACAGTCAGGCTCAACCTCAACTCTGGGGGGAGCAAATACAACAAGCACCTCAATGCATTACACTCATGGCCAAGTGTAAACTTCTTTTATCTAAAGCCTTGATGGAAGGCCTTGAGGTGTCACCCAATGGACCCGAGTACTTACTGCGATCTCCTCACTTTACATGATATCACTAACAAAGCAACAGGCACGAACCACTTCTGGTTGTGATGGGGCGTTTTTGTCGTATGGGCGAGTCAACATTGAGATCAACCGCAACACGCATGAAGGCAGTAGGTCGCCTTACCAGGGATATGTGGAAGCCTGATGGAACTGTAAGTGATTCTATCCTGAGTCTTATTCTGCGACAGGCACTCACCATGGTCTTGTCAGCTTGATTCAGTAACGAAACATATCAATATGAAACCTTGCCGAATGAGAGATTTGCGTTTGCAGTCTCACATGAAATCGGGCTTATTGAAAATAGGCCAATCTGTCTCCGAAATCTCTGCTGTGAAGGATGATTTCTCGAAATGGATGCAAACAACAAATAACTTATTAGACTGTCTAAACAAGAAGACTTGTGAGTATCTGCTCCACGTACGAGACCTCTCAGGTGGCAACTGACTCGAACTCGGCCAAAACCGAAATCTTCAGCAAGAAACAGAAAGCGACATCAATATCTTGGAAAGTGAACTAGGAAGTCTCGAAATAGATCTTGTAACCCTCATGGAATCTAGAGAAGCACTTCAGAGTCCTTTTGAAGAACCCTTGGGAGTGAACGGTGAATATTCAAAACGCATCAGAAGTATGTGCTTGATACCTGACCGTGTTTATAGTCTCTGGGCAAGTTAGTCCCGTTATTCTTGCTTCAATCATGGCGTCCAAAATCTTTGAACCTTCTTTGGGGCCTATTGTGCGACTGGCTTCAAAGTGGTGGATAGGGTCGAGTACCAGAAGACTGGAGCAACAAATTAGTGTTCTCAACACAGCACTGCGCGAGAACCGGAGTGAGAACGAGTCTCTGGTAAGTTTTGTTCTAATCAGCTATTTCACGTCGTAATTAATTTCTCTGTTAGGAAGAAATGATAAAGATTTTGAAGAATACTGTAGAGGACCTGGGTAATCTTCAAAGGGAGATCGTTAGATTTATGGATTTTTTAATCGGGATACAGGACATCGTGGCGACAGTCAAAGATGGCGATGACCGTGTCTTGATAAAAGATCTTACTGCGCAAGACATTGATGATATGAACGACGACCCGCAGTTAAAGAAAGTAAGCGTTAACCTATGAAGAAGTCCCTTGCTTTACTTACTCGATCAGGACTATCTTCGGGATGTTTCCCTCATGAAGGAGAGACTTTCTATCGCATCCAGGGCAACAGAACTATACAATGAGCTATCGGATAAGCTCATAGTTCCTGCCATCGACTGGGTTGGGGGCCTGTCCACTCTCAACATGTCTAATGAGTCTTATGGGGAAATGGAGCTTGAAATCAAGGCTAAACGATTAGAGTTGTCAGAGGGAGCTAAGAAGTTGATTATGAAGGTATGCATCACGAGCTTGATGATGTCGTGTGATAGAACTGACTTTTCGTAGCGGGTTGCTGAAATTGGTATTGAGCTCAAGGCCGACTATCCGCAGGCAAATGTTACTGAGCTCACGGAGGATATTTCAGAGGAATTCTAAGAAAGCGTTAACAACTAATCAAGAATGATCAGGCATGTATGATCTGACATTTTGACGGAGGCACTTTGTATCTTATATTATATGTTAAACCAAATTGACAATGTTTGTATGATCCATAGGGGACAGATGTTGATCGGTCATAACTATTTATTTGGTCTATAATGCATCGCCACTGTTACTTATGAATGGCAGTGGGGCTGATGGCGTGCTTTTCATTGAATCTTGGAAATTACTAAAGCTTAGGATCTTCCTCGGCCTTTGCAACCGCTTCCACGTTAGACAAAATAGACTCCTCCAAGCTTGTCCAACCAGGTCGGCCGAGCTCCTTCAGAAGCTGCTCAGCCTTATCTCTTGGCTCGATCTCATTAGGGTCCTCTCCGCCAGAGAAGTTCTCAGGGAATGTTCTGTTGGGGAAGTTCTTCCTAAGAATATCGAGGACATCGTCCCAGCTAAAGCGACCAGCGAAGCCAAAAATACGCTGTTCCTTGACATGATCGAAGACAGCTGCTGCGACATGAAGTCTGCCAGTGTCATCGACATCAATAAAGTATTCTATACCGATATCAGTGATTGATCATTTTAAATAAATGCTTGAGACTTACGAGGGACGACAAAGCTGTGGAATGGTGTTACTTGTCCCTTGAAGAGAAGCACTGGGAGGCCAGAGCTACTAGGATAGCCTTGGTTGGCAGGGTCGATCGATGGACCCCAGTTGAAGTTGGGAAGAACTTATCATCAGTCAGTCAGTGATCGCAATATAAATTTCTGTTAGTTGTCTTACCGGTGTTGACGACCAATTCTGGCTTCTCACTATGGTGTTCCTTGTGATACTTCCAGATAGCCTGTTCCGCCTGTGCTTTGCTGGCAGCATACACAGCACCACGTCGGTCGGGGGTGTAAGGAGGATCAGCCCAAGCCTTCTTGATGGCACCTTCAGACCAGGTCTCTTCAGTCACCTTGATACCGGGGACATCACGCTGAGAAACGACGGCCGCGGAAGATGATGAGGTGAAGACGAATCGCTTCACGCTGGGCTCTGCATAAGCGGCCTTGATTGCCGCAACCGCGAAGTCAATCACGGCAGGAATGACATTGTTAGGATCAGCGTCCATGGACATGATTGACGCAGTATGCGCAATGACAGCGGCTCCTGTAGTTCTTGTTAGTTGCATATCATATATCGACGTAAAGACCTGGTTCCTACCTTTGGCAGCCTCAGTCAAAGCCTTGTCATCGGTCAAGTCTGCCACCGAAACAAGCTCAAAATTTCCTTGGCCATATTGTTTGTCAAACGCAGCCGTGAGCCACGAATTCTTCTCAACATCTCGAACAGTTCCGCGGACCTTGTAGCCATACTCGAGGAATTGTTTGGCGACATGGGATCCGAGAAGGCCGTTGACTCCAGTCACGAGGACCAGGGAGCCTTTGGGAATAGCGGGGTTATCGAGAGGGGCCATTTTGCTGGATGTTGTCTAAATGATGAGAATAACTAGAACTGATTCTATCGTGTGGATACTTGGCGTATTTATATACCTCGCTGTCAAAGGATTCACCGCATAAACCTAACCCCCGCACGGCTGTTGATGCAACATGGCCCTAGTGTGACTTGATTGTCCGCAAGTCCGCTTAGAGTTTCGTACGTTTTGGAGCCCTATCCGCGGGCGTAATGCCTGATTTGTGCTGGTGCTGCGCGCTAAGTTTCAACATTTATAAGCCGCCAGCTGCCTCGGTCGGGTAGATTGAAACATCCGGGACGGGTTTATGACTACATGAACGAAAGGATTACTCATCAACCTCTTCTAGATCATCATAGCGATTCATATCATTAATTCTTGCACTTTCGACTTCTTTTCTATCTATTTCTGCTCCCTCGGCATTCCCTCGGCGCGCAAAAGGCGGAGCCCGCGGCGAGCGAACAGTGGACTTCATGCCTTGTAACAGGGATCTTGAGTCGTCATAAAAAAAACCAATATCCTTGCACTCAAAACTAAACCGATACAATATAGTTATAGTTTCAGCGGGCTGATACTGGAGGGCCTAGGGGAAGAAAGAAAACTCAGGACCTTAACCCTAAGTAATAAAAATATTAAAATAATTCTAGTTTAAATTTAAGGGACTTTTTATTAAGTTTATTCTAATACTTAATATCAAGGTTTAGTGTTTTCTTGCCCCCCAAGGAGGACCTCGAGATATCAACAGCATCGCTTTGACCTTAGCTTTGTCTTATGTTGCTGAAAACTTGGATTATTTTCCAACACTCTAAAGATGCGTAAGCGTGGTGAAGAAGCCTTGTTCATCTACTTATCCCGCCTTCCAGGCTGTACCTTTCCATACTTCTTGTCCTTCCCCTTGGTTCTTGGTTCTTATCTAACCGCCAGGCGAACGTCAAGCAAGGAAACCTCATCCGTGAAGTGACATTGTACCTTGTCAGCCTCAAAATCCAGACTGCTCTCATCCAATCAAGCAGCTTCATACTCAATTGACAACTCAGTCTGACAATCTGCACTCAAAATACGCTTGCTCTCTTGAGTATAGCATCAAACTCCCCACTCATCATCCCAGCTTCAGGAGATTACGATATCAGCTGATACATCTTTAAAAACATTAATAGCTCGCGGCTATACTGAATCTAGGCCAGCCTCATTTCTCCGCATTCAGCGTCTTCTCCATTTCGCACTTAGAGCTTTCCCCAATCTCAGATGGGAGGCGATTCCCCCGCAACCCCCTTGAGGTCTTGGCTTTTGATCGTTTTCACGCTTAATTGCGCCGCTTACATCATATCTCAAGCCACGGCATTGCATCAGGCCTTGGGGTTGATGTAATTTGCAACTACCACCAAGAAAATCACCAAGACATGGCTTAGGCTTCATTGCGTCATTGTGTGAATCGTTGCCACAGAGAAGCTACTGGATGCTGGAGGAGATGACGATAAATGCTTGGCGTTACATATGGCCTGACAACAACAGTTGGCATCTCAGTGATTGGTTTTATAAAATTGCTTAGTTTACCGAATACACCAAATCAAGGTACAAAACCTAGACAGTGGACTTATGGCGGACGAGGGTAAGCCTTTTATAGAACCATAATCTACCTCTCACGGGTAGATATGAGTCAATATTCGAAAATTTATTGACCTATGAAGTATGAACCTATTAGTATCGCTCTAAATGGCTGCTTTGCTATTTCTCAGTCTTTTGACTTATTATATTTAAAATTATTAT